>JAENPR010001352.1:0-167851 GCA_018135685.1 Themeda triandra | reverse complement strand
GTGCGCTATGAATCCTTCTTATTTTAGTTGCACTTAATTTATACCAACAGGGACCATTTCCACCGTCGAAGAAATGTGAATACATCCTCGTAGCAGTGGACAATGTATCCAAATGGGTTTAAGCCCCGCCATGCAAAAAGGCGTATAGTTCAAACTCTAAGAAGATGTTCGAAGAAATAATATTTCCAAGATTCGGTGTCCCGAGGATAGTCATAAGTGACTTGAGGATCACATTTCACGACAAACATTTCGAGCAATACTTATTGAAGCATGGGGTACGCCATAACGTCGTTACCCGTATCACCCTCGACAAAGGGCTGGCCAAGCAGACATCAAATAAGCAAATCAAGAATATTCCGTTAAGACAAAGAACTTAAATGGGAACCGCATGGAAGGACAAGCTTCCCGATGCACTAGGGCATATCAAACAAGATACAAGACACCTATTGGGATGTCACCATATCAACTAGTCTATGGAAAGACTCGCCACTTACCAAGAGAGCTAGAATTCAAAGCTCACTGGGCTATCAAGAAGTGGAATATGGATCTAGAAGCAAGTAGGAGAGAAGAGGAGGATGCAAATCTCTCGAATTAGAAGAATGGAGAGAAAAAGCCTATCACAATGCCAAGATATACAAAGAGAGAGTGAAAGATGGCATGACAAGAGAATAAAGATCAAGGAGTTCACACCCGGGAGACAAGGTACTACTTTTTAATTCCAGGGTCAAACTCTTCTGGGCAAGGAAAGTCAAGCAAATGGGAAGGACCGTTCAAGTTGTAAGCTCATCATCGCATGGAGCCGTTACGCGCAACAACGAAGGTACGATATTCAAGGTAAATGGTCAACGTCTTAAAATATTTTTAGAGCCCATTGAAGAAATAGGTGAAATAGATGAATTAAATTTCTTTCAATTAGGTAGTTGGGCCTCGACCTTTTTACTTTTCGTTTTCTGGTCCAGGGAATTTTTCCGAATGACAAAAATACGCTAAATAGGTTGCGAAAAACCCCGAGCCGGGAGCCCACCGCGTAGGTGGCCGCCCGCGTGAGCGCCGCCCCCGTGGACTCCACCATTCGCCGTCTTTTGCATTCGTGATCCTTCTACACTCTTCCTTCCGGAATTTTTGCCGATTAGGGTTTCTGAGATCGCGTTGACGCGTTATTCCTTCTGGGAGATTCCCTTTTAGATGCTTTCCTAGCCCCCTATATAAAGAAGCCCACTTTAGGCCAACCTCATTCCATCTAAAGCCTCCTCCTCCTAGCATCAAGCTTGCTACGCAAGAATGGTGAAGCCAGAGCTTAAAACTTAGATAGGAGATTGATCCGCTCGGATTGATCTCAACACCATCCCAAAGGAGGAGCCCGAGTCCAAGGCCATCGTTCTTGCCGAGCCAAAACCCCTAGCCTCTATCCCTCCAAAACTCCAAGCTTACAACCATTGTTACTTCGCCCAACCGCTCATCGCCGCACCCAAGCCTTTGGTCCTAGATGGACCTCCACCAAAGGGTCCTATTGTGAAGCTCCCGTAAACCAGATCCTCCCTCCTAAGCACAATGAGATGCTTATGGGAGTGAAGACCAACAAGCAAGGGGATCGTCTTCGGCTAAGTATAGCACCGGAGAGCGTCTTATTTTGAGGGAGTCCGTGCTCACCCGAGCAAGGTTCGTCCCTCCGGCTGGAAGCCCCGAAGCGCCTCACCGCCGCGTAAGCCCAAGGAAGCGTCGCAAAGACCGTTGCGTATTTAGAGACGGAGTTAGAAACTCGCCGTGAAATTATTGCATCTCCTCGCAAACCGCTAACGTGTCTGCAGCATTGTCACTGCCATAGATAGACTTCGTGCGCTAGAGAAGAGGACGGATAAGTTAGAGAAAAAGTTAGACGCTCCGGAGAAGTGAGTTGATTAGACAAGTTTTATCTTAGCATCGTAAAGGCCTAGTGTGATTTAGATTGCTCAGCTTTAAAGTTTTAGTTTGGTAAAGGTGCTTAGTTAAAAAGTTTAGCTCGATTTTAGTTCCTTTCAATACTTGTAATCCAGCCTTAATGAAGATGAAATAAAGTTTCTAGTTATATTTATTATTGCATATGTGTTGTCTCTTTTTTTTTTTGTCTCCACCTTGTTGTGAATGAAGATAACAGACTCTAGTGTGGGGAGGCAACACCTACGACGAAACTAACGGATATCGCCGAACCAAGAAAATATTTGGAAAGATACGACATAAAGATCACGCCGGCGAAGCGGGACTCCCGAGGGGCCACCGAGTCGGCCGCCCCCATATCTAGAGTCGGCCGCCCCTGGGGTGGGCCCACTTGGCTCCAGCTTTTGTCCATGGTCAGGTTTGCTTCCCTACGTTCCAAATTTTATACCGATCACGTTTTTCCGATTCGTTTGGGGAACACTTTGAATTAAATCACTTGCTATATATATTGAAGAGGTAGATTATTTTAATCATGACCCCAAGATAGACTCACACCATGGTAATTCCCCGGGAATCCCGTTGCTATTGGGAACGTTATTTTATAGGGACCCCCCATTTTACTTAAGTTGTTGAGGACAAAGTGAGATAGCATGAACCATGAGAACCCGATTTCTTGATATCTAGTTGCTTGGAGAATTTCTTTTCGAAAATCTTAAAATTTTAGCTATACTTCTCCTCTCGTGGTAATAAATGCCTATAGAGCCTCATTGACAAAATTCGAAAGACCAAGACATAAGCTTTTTATTTGTGTTGAGAATAGTCTTGGCGGTGTTAGAGCCATAGAGAAGGATCTCTTACTCATATGATCAAGTGCACTTACACCCACATAAATATCTCGTCGCTCCTACACCGGAGTACGCAAAAACATGCTTTCCGCCATTTATCCATCTCCTACACCGGGAGAGGATACATACACTTTCTAGGATTTCTATATGCTCCAAGGATTGTTATCATCATCTAAGTATGTTGCAAGAAGATTATTATCGTCATCATCATGTTCAAGAAAGTTATCAGGTCCAAGATTGAGACATGGGCTATGCAAAAATAGTTGTTAAAAAAAATAAAAAAGAAAGAAAGAGATAGCCCATGAGCTCCAAGGTATTCTGATCCCAAGAGAAGGAAGTTCAAAGAAGCTCAAAGAGTTAATCAGAGAAGATCAATTCATCATTCAAGAGAAGAACAAAGAAAAGCAATGTTCAAGAGAATAATGTGCAAGAGAGGGAAGGAGCATCATTATCATAAATTTAGCCACCAAATATTCCACACGCTTGCACACACTTGATCGAGAGTAAGGTCCCCCTCTCCGTGGTTCCCGCTTTTTGACTAATCAATATACGTTGTAAAAATGCTACTCCTTGAAATACCTTAAACTCCATATAAGCCTTTATAGAATAGGAGGCATACCTTCACATGCCTCAAGTGAGTTCCATAAATACTACATACATTGAGAGATTTTGAGTGCTCTATACATAAATGTGAGTTCTACAAATACCACATATAAAGAGTGATTCGAGTGTGCTACATGATGGAGAAGGGTAAGCTAAGTTTCCTTTGCAAAAATATTATAAAAACTCCAAGTGACAGGATTGATAGAAGAAGGATCTCTACTGCTACTGCTCCATCTTTCAACTCCCCAAAGTGCAATGGTAGACACTTTGAATCCCGGCAAGGTGTATGATCGTGGATAATCTAATGTTGATGTCTTGGTTCGAGGCTATGCTTAAAGTAATCTATCCTTTTCCTCGAGGACGAGTAAAAGACAAGTGTGGGAGTTTGTTGACGGTCGTTAACTCATAAAATTAACCGTCAACTTAGCATGCAAATGGACCTATTCATAAATACTTGATAGATATAGGGTTACCACCGAGAATTCCACGAGTTTTGGTGAATATCTATTTCTGCAGGTGACAAATGAAAACTACCCAAGATGGTCCACATGTCGGGTTTACATAGAGAGAAAGACCGAACGGGTGAAAAAGTATAATCTAGAAGACTCCGAAGGCGACACCGAAGCCCGGGCCCACTGGCATAGGCCGAGGCGGCCGCCCCTAGCCTGCAGAGTCAGCCGCCCCCTCCACTGGACCAATCGTGGAGGTTCACGAATCCGCCTCCACCGCCTTTGAGGATGAATAATTATCGTCCATTTAAGTCGGTTTGATCCGAGGGCCGGGTGCATCCTAGGGGGCTATATGCGAGCCCCGGCCCCGGGTAAAACCCTAATTCATTCTCTAATTCATTCTAGACTTCATTCCAGAGAGAGAGTTAGATAGAGAAGGGTCCCTCAAATGGATCTATCTCTATAGGGTATTAGTATCAAGAGAGATTAAGAGAGTATAGAGTGGAGGTAGATTTGGAGGAAGCCCGCTGTCCTGTCTCCTCTCCAGATGTACTGGGGATCAAGTCTCCTAACCCGAGGCTTGGTTTCGGGATCATTCGGCAATTCAACTTCTAATACTAGTAAGTTCGTTGTTATTATTGTTCTTTGGTCTACAAGTTTACTTTATTTCCGCTTCGCGTTGGGAATAGAGTAATCGTTCTTTAGCATAAGCGTGGTGCTTAGGCTAGGTTCACTTGTAGATGCTCCCTATTTGGCCGGAACCGTGGTAGTAGTGAGGGAAGTGACAATCCCTTTATTACCTTTGTAATCCACTTCCCGTTGGTAGGTAAGGTAGGTCCTTTGTGCCCGGTTTAGCATCCTCTCGCGGTGTCTTTTCCTCAGGTACCCCCTTAGAACAGTAGTCTCAAAGCTTGCCATAGGTTAGAAGAAGACTGACGAAGGAGTTCTCTCTATATCGCTTAATTCTCACTTGACTAGCAGCCCAGGGGTAGAAGTAAAGATCGGGTTAGTCTATTGCACGTTTTCTCCTAGCGGATAAAAACAAATACGATACTCAGGACTTATCTCCCGGGTGAAGTGCTCACCGATATCCGTGCGCTTGCGGATTATTTCTCTTTGATTTTTTCGTGTGCGTATCTAGTGTCAACAATGATATATACTATCTGCAGCTAGCTTCAATTTTTAACTATTTGTAGTTATGTTGCTAGGAACAGTTCGTAAGTCACAGAAAATATGCTTAACTCCTCTAATAAGCTTAAAGAGGTTTTTAGAACTTCAACTGATGTCTATTCTAAGAACCTTGATGAGTTAATGGCTAGGACCTGCTTGATGACACACATTATGTCTCTTTTGCTAGTTTAGTTGTCAAGCTCAAATCTTACTTTGTGAGATATGCATGCAGACACGCAGTACAAGGTGAGAGCTTAAGCTAATTATAGATGGTGCACTATGCAGAAAATTCTCGTGCATGATGATGTCTTTAACATGCATGCTGTTGTCTAGCCATCCACTACACAGTGTAGTTGCAGATCCTTTAGAGTCCTACTATAGGTAATTTGCAGTACCAGGCAATTATTAGTGTCTAAAACCAAAATTTTCTTGATCCTACAGGTACCTTTGCATAAATAATAGAAACAAGGATACAAAAGAGGACACAAGTAAGGAGGTGAAGGCTAGACATGAGCACAATCTGCAGATAAGTACCTTCTTCTTCCATGGATCGTCTAATTCGTCCATTTTCTTCATCTTTTTTTCGTTGCTCTGTGTTGTTAGGTGCTTTTCTAGATCTCCAGTTCATCTGGATCTGTTTCTTTGTTGGAGCAGGGTGCAGGGGTTCGGACTTCGGAGAGCTCAATCTGCAGGGACATTCGTTGCTTCGTTATTTTTTATTTGGCCCAATGTGCAAAGACAACTGTGTAAAGCCCAGATTCATTTCTGTAACAGGTCCAACGCTTAGCGGGTTCAATTTTACGGGCCTGTTAAGGGCTAGTGCCGTCTCCGCCGGGTTTTTCTGGACCTATTTTGAATGTTGTGTACACAAAACAACAGATCACGAGATCTAACCCTTGGATGCATATCCAAGGGTGTAGGACGTCGCCTGGGTTTTTTTTTTTAAAAAAAAGACGACTGGGATATAGCAAATCCCTATAATTTATGGTCATTAAGTATAAGTATTTAAGTAAAATGCCAATACTATTAGTACATGTTTTGTTGAGATAATATCTTTATATTATTGACTAAAATGTTAAATAAATATTTTTTGAATAATAAGCATTAATTTTAGTGTATGTATATTTACTTGGTCTATACATAGTGGCACATACTCCATCCATTCCAAATTATAAGATATTTTTTACTAATATTAAGACATAGTGTATATATGCTTAGTTTTATCACAACACACAATTTAGGCACATATATAAGACTTTATAGACTTATTTCCGTAGTGGCCTATATTGGTGTGTAGAAATAGATTTGAGGTATATTTTATTTCATTTCTTATAGCGACAAAGGTCGGTAGTTTAGTAAGTAGTTGTGTGTGTAATTCAAAAATAAATCTAGAGGTTACTTTGCATTATCTTTCATACTACAAATGTGTTAATTTTATATAAATTTATGGAATTATTATAAATATCTTTTGATAATGACAATGGTGGTGGTTAATTTTAATGCAAACCCTACTAGCAATCCTAGTATAAGATTCTATTTTCCAACTAAAATTATGTCCTCCTCACTCGTACTTTCCTCTGTCTCGCTTGAAGGCCATGCACAATATAAGCTAAATAAAGCCTCTCCAATTTGCAGTGTTCAGTTCAGTTGAAGTTCACTATCCCCTTAGAAAGAAAAAAAAGTTGAAGCTCAATTTACAGTTGAATTAGAGGTTGAACCGTTTGGCCAAAAAAAAGATGGAGAACCAACGAAATATTTTTTTCTTTTTAATTGTTTCTTTTTTTGTGTTCTCTCTGTTGAGCAGCTAATGAGCCGAAATATTTTATAAAAACTAATTAAAATTGTGTAAATCGCAGAGGCCGAAGACATTTTTTGCTTTTGTAAGAATTTTTTTTTTCCAAACTAGAATGCGCATATCAAGTCGAGTATTAATTAGCTTGTAGACTGTAGAGTAACAAAGATGATAACAAAATCCGTCACGAAACTTTAGGGGAAAAATATAATAAAAGCTATATATTGTTGTTTCTTATAATATCATAATATATATAGCGCATGGAATTGAGCTTAGCTGACCAAATGATCACCTAACCAGATGCATCCAGAATTATACCGGTGAACTCAAGCAAGTGAACCTACTCATCCTATCTGTGCATATATGGTCATCATATAGTTTCTTGATCTACAATTCAATAATACCAACAAATATATCAATAATAATAATTCTAATACACATAAATATAGTAATCTCACATGCCACTGAGCCAATTTATTCAATTTGACCAAAACAACCTTGCTATTTTAAAACAACAACTCAGTCTCTAAATGTGGATCATCGATCAAAGCAGTTCAAATTGAAAGAAAGATAGAACTTATTAACCATTGACTAGTCTTTCATCCAAGAAACGCTATAGCTAGCAACGAAGTACATAGAAGCTAGCAGGCATCAAACATCATCATCAGTATATAGTAGGGTAGAAATTGAAGTGTGGTAGCCAGCCTAGTACTCGTCCACCACTTCCATCAGTCTACTGGCCACTGCACTCGCAAACACTGAAGAACCCTTGTGAATCTGCATCAAAGTGAACAAATCAATTAATGAGAGAGTATATATTGTCTTCTCAAAATTGCATTAATTCTTGAGCACGTAGGTAGAGTAGCAAAAAGAACTTAAACCTCGGGAAAAATAATGCATGAAATCGATCGTTAAGATACAAAATCACAGATCGACGGCGGCGGCTAACGACGACGTACCTTAGTGTTGAACATATAGATGTGGCAGTCACCGATCTTGCCGCCGGAGAGGTGGACGAGGTCAAGGCGGAGGTCGTCCAGCGCGCGCGACGCGGCCGCGAGGCACCGTCGCGGCGGCGCTTGGTGAGCTTGATGTTCACGTCTTCCTCCACGATCCGCACGTCCACGGACGTCTCCTTGCTCCGCCGCTGGATGTACGTGCTCCGGATCGGCTGCCGCTGCACGGCCGCCGCCGCCGCCGCCGGCGGCGCCACCTCGCCCTCCGAGCTCTCCGCCTCACCAGTGGCAGCCGCGACAACGGCAGCTGGTGCCGCGTCCACCACGTCCCCTGCAGCTCCCTCCGGCGCCGCTTCTTCTCCACCAGCAGTGTCAGCTCCTCCACCGTCCTCCCCAGCTCCTGGATGTACTCGATCGCGTCCGAGATCACCGTCGCCCTATCAGGCTGCATCGGTGCCAAAAATAAACAGCAAGAATCGTTAACTAATTTAAATTAAGATCGATGAAAAGAGGAAGAGACGAGTCGTCAAGAAATTTAATTTGTTCCGATATCAAATTTGTACCTTTGTAACGTTGGGTATGAGGTGCATAAGGGCAGTGTACTTCTCGGTGAGCCGCTGCCGGCGCTGCTTCTCCTTCTTCTCGACGCCGTTGGCCAGCCCAGCATGGAAACCACCGCCCAGCTGCGCCCTGCCGCGCTTCCTGCCGCCGGTGGCCCGTGGCGGCGGAGAGGTCTCAAAGGACCCGCCGGGCAGCAGGCCATAGGCAGCAGCAGAGTCCTCGTCATCGGTGGCCCCGAACACGAGGGCGCCGGTCCTCGTCCCGCGGAGGTACGGCTCGACTGCGGTGGAGTAGTGGCCGTCGCCGCCGTTGCTGCAGTAGTCGCGCAGCATGTTCATAGTGTGCTGGTGGTGGCCGGGGGCGGCAGCGGCTCATACTGCAGCGCCGGCTGGTGCGGGTCGGCGCCGCCGCCACCGAGGAAGTAGTCGACGATGGTGGACTGCGGCGTGACGGAATTGTTGACCGCCGCCGCGGCGTCGAGGGAGTGGAGCAGGTGGAAGCTCAGCTCTGACGGGATGCTTGTGACGCCGGAGACGACGGCGAGGTGCTGGCCGGCGTCGAGCTCCTGGGTTTCGTGCGCCATCAGGAGCTCGCACTGTGGGTGATACATCGTCGATCGTCCTGCTTGATTGCTCACTCAACTGAAACACACAAACAGAAAGAAGATTGCAGACATGAGGATACGCAAAAGAAGTGCAGTGAGTGATTCTATCTGTGTGGGCAAATAAAAGGATGAGCTACTGAGCTAGTACACTGGCTGAGATGGAATATAATGCATCATGAGTTGAGTACATGCATGTGGTTGCAGCCTTGCCCTAGCTAGAAAAGTTCTTGCAGATTATACCCAACATGAACACAGAAAGCAAATTAAAGAAGATGGTGGGCTGGGTAAGAACAACTTCACTTCCATCATAAGTTCATCGGACTGAAGATCGATACGGAGAAATTGGATTGTAGAGATTACTAGGGAAAGGAATTAAGGAGGTAGAGTCAAGCAACCAAAAACAAAGCAACAAGTTCAATATGATAGCTATCTAGCTCAAAGAACAAATGAAGCAAGAAGCACATTAACAGGAGTACCAAACCTTTTTCTTCAGAGAAGAGATAGCAACTAGCAATGAATTCGTGCAAGATTAAACTAAGAGAAGCTGGTGTGGTTGGTTATAGCTCCTGTGATATGAAGTGGAGGGATAGAGAGGGAGAAGAATAGAGGGATGGATTGGGTATATAGAAGGGGGGCAACCTGATATTGAGTAGGAGAAAGCAGCTGTTTGGTTCCCTCCTTGTGGATCGGCAGAGCGACAGCGACATCGCCGGGGCTGGCTCTTTCAGAAGAGGAGTTTGTTACTGAGATTCCTCCCGGGAGGGCTCCACTTGGCGAACCAAAAATCTGCCATATACACTGCACATACTGACAATTCTAGTGGTACATGCTCATGCAGGATTCAGAAAGGTGGCCTCGCATTTGGCCATGTATGTACCCATACCGACACGCAACGATTTGGTTTCCTTGTATATGTACACCACTGCTTGCCTACCAAGGGAGGAGACCATGAGAGATTTGGCTACCAGCTGCAGATCGACATGACTACGCAAAAAGGGCATCACTAAGCTTAATTGGACCAGTGTATTGTATTTTAGACCCTACTACGAGTTGGTTGATGTTTAGGTGCAGGTGTTAGAGTTGTCCTTATAATTTGAGTGCAAGATGTCTTGTTTCTGTTCACATACCAACTAACCACATGTAGGTCGTTAATTACGAGGAATTTAGAAGTGTATAATTTGTTTACCACAGTGTAAACAGTTTACTATGTGCAATGAGATTTTTTTTTTGGAATCATGCAATGAGATTTTCTATAAATAAAGAAAAAGTTTGGGTCCCTTTTGGCACCATGATGCATACAGCCACCATCACTAAGCACCTTGCATAATACTGCTGATGTAAAATCATAAAGTTTAAATGGAATAAAACAAAAAAAAAACGTGGTGAACTACATGCATGTAACATCAGACACATAGCCGTGAAACCAGTTGCAGAGAACTCCATGTCCACCCACTCCATGACATGGCCATATGTGTCATTGGCATTGCCTTCGTGATATCTTTCTCTCTATGTCTTGTTTTACAAAAATCTCTACAAGTTTAACCAGTATGTGCCGGCCTCCAAACATAATTTGCACATGTACGTAATAAAGTTGTTATAGGTCGTTTTGACATAACCATGCATTAGCTCCTCTCTAAAGAGGGCACAAACCAACTTCAGAAAAGTTTCTTTTCTTCTGTTTAACTCCTGTGTTGATGAAACAATCATCTACACGACCAATCCATGCATGTTTTTAGGAGCATCTGGAGTTCTGGACCAACGGCAATTTTGATGTGCAATTAGTGAGATATGCAAGAGAGTAGGCACACGTGTTAAGTAGTCATGGTTGTGATACTGCCTAAGTGCCTATACATGTATGCCACTAACAATTTTTTGCCATGCTTAGATGCATGGACATTCTAACAGTTGGAATTAAATATGTTGGTTTTCAGATTGCACAGAAGCTCTATTGAGCTAATTTCTTATCCACAACCAAATAAAAACAAAAACATTTAGCAGTGAGACGGCTGGCGTGTATACATTGCCCGGCCCTAGCTAACTGACAATACGTCCAAGGATCTCCCTTTTCCTACGAACCTGATCCGAGTAATCATTCATCGGTGCAGAGTGTACTTGGAGAGAGAGAGAGAGAGAGAGAGAGAGAGAGAGAGAGGGAAAACTGTAAGAGCATCATATCATGCGATGTTAACCGGGCACGCGAGCTGTTAGACCGGTGCCCTCGGAGGTTGGCTCACGCCTTTTTCCATCTTCTCACCTCATCAGCGCCCGTACGATCGAGCCCCATCCATCCTACAAGAGACACGTCACATTTACTCTGGTACAGATTAACCTAATTACCATGTAAAACGAGGCGGCAGAGGTAGAGCAAATTAGCAAATTATTGTACCGATCCATTGCATCAGCAAATATTCCTGGACCAATGCAACCCTGGGCGCTTGCTTTTTTTTTTTTTTTTTTTTAAAGAGAGAAACCTCGACTTTTATTGAAAGCCAATTGTCTGGGTACAGAGAAATTAAAGCTGGGACAACACCAGCTCGCGATACAAGCACAAGAGTCTTTCAAAAGACCTCGAAGCTAAAACAACAGAAAAAGTTTCAGAAGTGCAGCACCCATCAGTTGTTCCGCAGCATCATATCTCAACCACCTCCGTGGCACTTGTAGTTGTAGGAATAAACTTCATCAGCCCATCTGTCGCCACCATCTTGATCTCCTGGAAGGTGTCCTGATCCTGCTCACTGATTCCCACCGACCACTTCTGCATATGTGATAGAGCATGGTAGATTGTGTCAGAGGGAGACTTTGGTAGAATCTTAGATATGGCCATCTGATTGCGCAGAAGCCAGAGTGCCCATGTAATTCCTGCAAACAAAAATATTATCATTCTCTTAGGTAGGTTAATCCCTCCTCTCAACCAGGTTTGACAAAAGTCATCAATATTCCTTGGATAAGCTTGAAGATTAAACACCCCCCTAATAAAACTCCATACAAACTTAGCCAAACTGCAGCCAAAGAAAATGTGATCCCCAGTTTCAGTTTCCCCACATAGGCAACATTTATCATCCCCTTCCCAATTTTTCTTCACCAAATTCTGGGCTGTAGGGAGTTTATTATGGGTCATTTGCCACAAGAAGACTTTGATCTTCAGTGGTATTTTACATTTCCAGATATATTTACCAACTCTACTGGTCATCCCCCCATCTGATAGGAACCTGTAAAGAGATTTGGTTGAAAAGCTCTTTTTCTTTTCAAACTCCCAAATCACCTTATCAGATTTGCCCTCCACTATATTAACAGTATTGATTTCTCCCAACATCTCTAGCCACTGCCCATATTCTTGGGAATTCAAGGATCTTTTGAAGTCTACAAACCACTCCCCCTCCTCTCTACATTCTTTGACAGTAGCATTCTTTTCCCTTGCCATTTTATATAAGTTCTCATAACAAATCTTCAATGGAGCACTCCTAACCCAGCAATCTTCCCAGAACCTGCAGTAAGCCCCATCCCCTACTCGAAATGAAACACCCCAATTAAACAGATGTTTAACACTATGAATTCCTTTCCAGAATTGGGAAGCTCCTGCACTATTGGAGTTAAAAAAACCTTTCTCATCTAAATATTTGGCTTTGATCAATCTGAACCAAAGAGCCTCAGGTTCCTCAAAAATCTTCCAGATCCACTTGGCAATAAGACACTGGTTCATTCTCTTCGAATTGATAACCCCCAGCCCCCCCTGATCTTTTGGTCTACTCACCATCTCCCATCTAGCCATATGATATCTTCTCTTCTCTTCAGCTTCCTTCCCACAAAAATCTCCCTCTGATGGATTCAATGTCCTTATGTACCCCATCCTTTAGCATGTAGAATCCCATACAATACATTGGTATGCTGCCCAAACAAGAGTTTGTTAGTAACTGTCTCCCTCCAGAAGTTACATGTTTGCCCCTCCATGGGTCCAGCTTCTTCCTGATTTTCTGAGTCAGTGGTCCAAAAGCTCCCATGTCCAGGTGTTTATAGCTGACTGGAATCCCCAAATAAGTCATAGGAAAAACACCTAGCCCACAATTTAACATGTTTGCCATCCTTTCCTTCTCACTCTGTGAAACCCCAAAGACAAATACTTCACTTTTATGAAAGTTAATCTTGAGTCCCGTGAGCCACTCAAAACAATAGAGGATCAATTTCAAGTTCCTAATACCCTCATTATCAGGTTCTATCATGATGACCGTGTCATCAGCATATTGGATATGAGAGATACCCCCTTGTATTAAGCTATTCAACACCCCTTTGATGTGTCCTTTATCTACTCCATTCTGAAGCATCACCCCCAGAGCATCAGCCACCAAGTTGAATAAAAGAGGAGACAAGGGATCTCCTTGTCTAAGCCCCCTATATGTCCTGAAGTATGAGCTCCTTTCCCCATTTACATTGATACAAACCTTCCCTCCCCTTACTGTGTTCATCACCCACTCCACCCAGAGAGGAGGAAACCCTCTGCCAGTCATTACATCTTCCAAAAAGTCCCATCTCACCCTGTCATATGCTTTCTCGAAGTCAATTTTCAGAATAAGCCCTCTTGCTTTGGTTCTTTGTAACTCATGAAGTACCTCATGTAGTACTACCACCCCCTCCAATATATTTCTCCCTTTTATAAACCCTGTTTGATTCTCTCCCACAATCTTCTTTGTCACAGGCACTAGTCTATTAGTTAAAACCTTAGTGAAGCATTTATAATCTACATTCAGCAAACATATGGGTCTAAAGTGCTTGACTGTATTGGCTTCCCTGATCTTGGGCACAAGTGTGATAACACCATAATTCAGCCTTTTAATGTCTAGTTGCTGCCTCCAGAGGTCTTGAAACATTTCCATCATATTATTCTTAATAATATCCCAGCATTTCTTAAAAAAGGATACACTAAATCCATTTGGCCCAGGGGCTGAGTTTTCTTTCATGTCCATAATAGTGTTCTTAACCTCCTCTATGGAAAAAGGTTTGATTAGTTCTCCCCTATCAGACTCCATTAAGCACATGTGACTAGGCCAGAAGTTCTCCCCTAATTTCAAGGAATAATCCCCACTCCCCCCAAACAGTTGTTTGTAGTAACTCACTATATGCTCAATAATTTCTGATTGGCCTCTGACCTCCCCCTCCTCAGATTCCAAAAAGTTAATAGTATTCTTCTTCCTTCTCCCATTCATGAATTGGTGGAAAAAACTGGTGTTAGCATCCCCCTGTAACACCCAGTTTTTCCCAGCTATTTGTTTCCATTGAGCTTTCTCTAAGTCTATGAGTTCCCCAATTTTTTCTTCATATTCAATCCTTGCATCCCACTCTTCCATCGATAGTAGTCTTTTCTCTGCAATCTTGTCTATCTCTTCTATTTTCTGTTTGTAGTCTTTTTTCAGCTTATTCTGCTCTCCATTGAGCCTTAGATTCCACCCCCTTAAGAATTGTCTCAAGCCCTGTAGTCCAGTATGCCATTTATCCATAGAGTAAGTGAGATTGTTCTGTTTCTCCTCCAGCTGTGTCCATTTAGCTTGTACCAACTCCCCAAATCTGCTCAGGCTAAACCATTTTTCTTGAAAGTAGAAGTATTTAGATCTGGTTTCCCTGTGATCTCCAGTGTCTAAGAGCATAGGGGAATGATCTGATCCTATCCTGGCTTTGAACCAGGCATAGTTGTTCTCATAGTGCATATCCCAATCAACTGTAGTCAAAATTCTATCCAGTCTAACCAATAGAGGATCCCCTTGTTTGTTAGACCAGGAAAACTTCACCCCCTTAATATGTAAGTCTTTCAGCTGAAAATCACCAATGAAGTCATTAAAAAGTTTCATAAGCCTCGGATCTCCTTGCCCTCTATTCCTCTCTCGATTGTCTCTGATTAAATTGAAGTCACCTCCCAAAACCATGGGAAGTGAGCACTGTGAACAGAAAATTGCCAACCCTTTGATAAAATCCTCTGAGAATTCATGCTGAGCTGGTCCATAAATATTCAACACCCAGAATCTGTAGTTAGTCAATCTGTCCCTGATTAAAACCCCCAAGATATGATCTTCTATCAAAGTCTCCTCCACTTCATAATTGTCATTTTTCACCCCAGTTAAAAGACCACCAGAGTGTCCCTTAGCAGGCAGCCACCACCACACAAAATCCATATTAGCCGACATCTCTTTCAGTTCCCAATCATCAAACTCCCCCTTGATAGTTTCCTGTAAAGCCACCACATCCAATCCTTCCTGTAAAATATGATCACTTACCAGATTTCTCTTCCTCACCTTACCCAACCCCCTCACATTCCAAAATAATAGCCTCATTTCTGATAACTAGTCCCCACACCCCCAGCTAATTCATGGCTCACAAGTTCTCTCTCAGTATGGAATATAGAGTTTCCCTCTATATTTCTATCCTCATTGGATATGACCCCCATAGCCATATCTTGAATTTGCTCATCAGTAACCACTTTATCTTTATTTTTCAGTTTCTCAAGGTAAAGAGAAAAGTTCTTTTCAGCTAAGGCAGCCCTAGCTAATTCCTCAGCTCTAAACATGTCAATTTGCTCATCAAAATTTGTGGAATTAAGATTCAAATCATTCATAACAGATTTAAGAATATGCTCTGGGGTATTATTTAAAACAGTAAAAGGATTACAATCAGAGTTATTACCTTTAGTTGTAGCAGTGCCCTCTGAAGTCTTGCTAGTAGAAGATCCTCCCACATCATTTCTAGCAGCCACCCTAGCCATAGCTTTAGCTTGGACAGAGCCTCCATCCCTGTTCCCTCTCTTGCTTGATCTTGTTGAAACAACTATGGTTTTGGCTTTCTTCTTTCTCCCCTTCTTAGATTCTGAAACCTGCCAACCTCCACCCCCCTCACTATCAGTCTCCTTAGTACAGTCAGACCAACTATCCATGACATCTTCAGCAGATTCCTTCCCAGCCCCTTGTTCCTTTGTTGCATCCCCCTTCAACATGTGCTCTTGCTCTACACATCCCTCTTTAACCAGAGTCATTTCCTGAGTGAGACTTTCTGTGGCTTCTATCTCTGTCTGCAAGAATATTTTAGGCCAACTGCATTTATCCATCAAGTATGGGCCTTCTTTACCATACACCAGGTATTGGTCATCACTTGGGATTGGTTCTTCTCCCCCCTCATCAGTCTCATTATTGTTTAGAGTATCAATATTCATGACCCCTATCTCAGGATGGTAAGCAGCAATTGGAATTGCTTCCCTAACATTTTCAGTCTGAACATCAGTATCATCATGCTCATCCCCCCCCGGTTGCTCTAGGCTTTCATCCATATAATCCTCTTGTGAGTTCCCCCCTTCTTTATCAATCTTATCAATCCTGTCAAATTTTCCTGTCCCTCTCTTACCTGTCTCCTTCCTTGAGCTAGAACCATTCCCCTTGTCAGATTTATCAGATTTGTCACCAGGTTTTCTAGAACCAGGTGGGGACCACCTGATATCCTTGGGGTGCCTCCCACTCTTCCCTCTTCCTCAAATCCAACCAAGACCCCCACACCATTGAAAAATATCTCAATAGCACAGTTAATAATGGCTGTAGGTCTACACTTCCCTTTAACTCTGATTGATTCCCCCTTGATCATACTCAGTTCATCTACCACAATTGGCTCCATCACTAAACCTGCAATAGCCTTAATAGAATCTATATCAATAGCAATGTCAGGTATATTGCTGATCTTAACCCATACTGTTCTCAGCACTGATGAAGTATTTGGATCTCTCCTGGATTTGATCAGCTCCACTTTCAGGCCAAACACCTTCATCTTGAACTCCTTAACTCTTGTATATGTGTCTAGGGATTCTTTATCAGGAAACACCACATAATATTCATTGTGCCCCATGTTTCTAACCTGAAAATCCCAATCTTTCTGTAGCAGGTTTTTCAGTTCTTTGTCCACTTTAGCTTCATTAGCATCTCCCTCCAGAACTCTAATAACCCCAGCTGTTTGAACAATCTTAACCACAGCATCTGGAATCACCATCTCATAGAACCCCTGATCCCTAATCCCAAATCCAAACATCTGAATTTTCCTCTCCTGAGCTTCCAGCAGTTTACAATTTTTGGCCAGGTGCCCAGAGCCCCCACAGCGATAACAGATAGACTCATTTTTACAATCCATTTGCAAATGCCCAACTTCCAGGCAATTGAAGCACTTTATCTCAGCAGGGGGAGGACGATTACCTTCTTGGCCTTGCCTGGGCGCAATTGCCTTCCCTTGCTCTCTGGATTCTTTCCAGTTCTCTTGTTGCGCCCCAGATCGGTCTTGTCTCTGGTTGCTGGAGCCTTGTCCTCCCTGCCTGGCCCCCTGGTGCTGGTAGTTGCGAAAGTTTGGAGGGAATGGAGGTCTACCCCTCTCCCCCCCAAATCGCCCAGTAGCTTCCCTCATCTGCAGATCCCTACCACCACGGCCTGCTCCTACAAACCCCCCTCTGTTCTGTCGCTCTCCTCTCACAAATCTTGGATCACGGTCAAGTTGCCTGCGCAATTCTAGCTCCCTCAAATCTCCTATCAGCAGGTCGTCCTTGTCCATCCACTCATCACCATACTCCCCCCAATCTTCCTGCTTACGCTTGCCCCCTCGGCGATCCTCCATGTCTCCCCTCACTGCTTGCACGAAGGAGCTGGTTAGCGGCGCTGGGGGAGGCCGAACCCTAACTCTCTTGGCAAGATGACCAAAGCGAAGTACCTCAGCTCTGCTCGCTGGGTAATGGACTTGCAAGTCAATGGCCTTCTTAGGGATCCAATAGAACCCTGGGCTCGGCCCATTCACTTTCACTGGCCCATCCCTTGGTCTCCAAGAGTGGGCATATCTGATATCATTGCAGCCCATCCCCTGTTGTCTGAATTCTGCATCATCCTTTCCCTCGTCAGATTCAACCATCTCCCTCTGTTCCTCTTGCACATTGTCATGGCAGACTCGCTCATCATTCAGGCTTGATAATGATTGTGTCCCCTGCAGTAGTGCTGACCCCCATTGAACTCTGTTCATCCTTCCCATGGCAGCTTCTAAATTGTCACAAGCTTGCTCTAAGTCAGCCATTGGATCATCTCCTTTTCTGAATAAATGCAGTTTAATCTCATCGGCAAGCAATTTCCTAGCCCACAATTTTCCCCCCTTAGTAGTCGGCTGGTAATTTCCTGCAGAGCTCATCTTCCTGAACTCCGATTCCAGATTCCTCTGAGGATTCGGAGCAAGTGTCAGGCGGCGATTCCCCATTCGCCCTTTATTTGCCCTCAACACAGGCCAATCCTCCTGCACAGGCTTCATCTCCACCTTCTCCGGCAGCGGCTCCGAGCTCGAGCTCCCCCTCATGACCTTGTTCATCTCAGTCTGCGGACGGTCGCCCCAAATCCCCCCTGAGGCCGCCGCCGCTCGCGCACCCTCCTCCCGAGATGGGATCATCCCGTGCGCCGCTCGCCAGGCATCCCTGTCCCGCAGCGCTCGAAACAGGGGATCGTCCTCGTCGGGCGACCCCATGGGAACAGCCGGAAAGGAACAAGACAGGGAGAAACTCACCGGTCACAAGGACGAGCGTCTTCTCCCGCGTCGATTCGCCTACTTTTCGTGGCCGGAGATCCCCTAGGTCGTCGGAAGTTCGCCGGAGAGTGCGCCCGTCGCCGCCCGTCGCCTAGTCGCCTAGTCGCCTCTCTCCCCTTTTTTTCCACTTTGTTCCCTCAAATCAATGCCTGCGGCTCGAAACGGCGGCTTCTGGGCGCTTGCTTTTTTGACCAATTCATGGGCATCTTCTCTATATGTGAGATGTGGTCGATGCTCACCAGCCAGGGCTTTTGCTGCCTCGTCCTCCAACGTAGTAGTGCTAATCTGAGGATAAGCGCATTGCCTCACCCTTATATTTCTGATCGATCAACGTCTATCATTGCAGATTTGCAGGCCCTCCTCTCTTATGAGCTTTACGCTAGATTTCTCCGGCCCTTAGCGCTTGTCCTTCCGAGATTGGTAGCTACTGCTGCTGTGCTGCATGCTACAAATATCCTGAGCAATATATGTATATGGCTTCCACTCCATTACTTCTTTTCTGTACCAAAGAAGCATATTGGCAAAACACTGTCGTTTTAGCAACACAAATGGTTTTTTGCCGCGGTTTAAGTCATCTCCGACCAAAAACGGCTGTGACTTTGGAGTCAAGAAGGAAAAGAACGAAAAAAAATACTAGCTAGTACTAAAGTATTATTTGGGGTGAGGCAAGCTATGATGTATGGTCTCTGATCTCATCACCTCTCTGCAAAAAGGCTCCATGATGGCCGTGGAATAAGTCAGCAAAGGCTAGTGGTAGGGTTTGAGTTTGACCGTATATGATCACACCAGTGAGATCAAACAAATCTGCAATGGTGATAGACGTTGATCCATCAAACAACCAAGACCTATGTGGAATTCTAGAAGACTCACAGTAGCAAAAGCATACACAAGGTTTTACTGGATCTGGAAATGTTCATGTCAAAATAAACACAGGGTTTTTGCTTGGTTGATCCTGAAGGACAGGTTAAGTACAAGGGAGCTACTAAGAAGGAAAAACATGGAGCTTCAAGATTACACACGTGTCCTCTGCAGTCAGTCAAGTGAAGAATCTCTTTTCCATCTTTTGATTGATTGCCTTCACCCACGAAGACACCTTGGCGGAGGCCGCTGCGAAGCCGGAGGATTGCTGCCTAGAGCCTCTCAAGGATTCTGGCGTCGAAGCGCGGGGAGTACCTGATCCTCAAGCGTCTTGGCCAGGTCTCCCCTCTCACTTAGTCCACGGCGGATAAAAAGTTCAACGCTCTCTTTGGTGGGCGTACGGAGGACGACGAGGCTCTCAGGGAGCTCTTCCCTGATGGTTGCAACGTCGGTGGGCGCAAGAGGCGCCTCCGCGCGCGGGCTTGAGCCAGCCTATGGTTATCGCCATGAGTTGGAACGGTTGTTTAGTTAGCGAGTAATAGGATAATATAGTTCAGTTGTGAGGCGTGATTTTCTTGCTTTTATTTAAATCTTGTAAGCACCACAGATGTACTAAAACTCTTCTTCTTAATCAAAATACGCGTAAATCTAATCTTTTGATTGATTGCCCATTTGCATTTGGCTTGGACTGCAGACTACTGATCAAGAGGATTTATTTCAGTATCTTGAAAGTTTCAGATCGCAAATGCATTTCCCATTTTTCATGGAAATCATCATCTTAATGAGCTAGACAATTTGGCAAACGAGGAATGGCCTCATCTTCAGAAGCATACCTCCTTCACTCCAGGAGGCAAAAAGAAGTTCAAGTCTGAATTTGCGCTGCTTCTGTACGGTGCAAAATGGAGCTACTTCCCATGAATTGATTAATGGTTAAACAAACTTGTTTAATCTTTCTAGTGATGCTTATTTTCTTCATTTCCTTTTCTGTTTCTTGATTTCTCTGCCTCGCCCCCCTTCTCTGTTTGTAATTTTAAGTACTTTGTCTTATCTTACTGCTTTCAGTAAATTACCAGTTGGGGCATACCCCTCCTGTTCAACATAAAAAAAACCCATCTTGCATCAGTTTTCAGCCATATAGGCCAAGCTTTGGTCGGCAACAGCATGTTTATAGAAGAGGAGGGGGGGGGGGGGGGGGATGGGATCCAGAGACAGTACTGACACGATCGTGCAATGCTCTGACACGATTGGATCCAGAGACAACACCTCTCAAACTTTCTTTCCCTGAGCTCCACTCTTTTGCCAAGAAGCCAAGTATATCTCTTAACTCTGCTTTGATTTGTCAGAATGCCTCTCACCTCTTCCAGCTGCCTCTCTCTGTCCAAGTTTATGATCAGTTTCAGATTTTCAACTATTGCCTACTGTCACAGCAGCAACAGCAGGGAAATGACAAATGGCTCTATATCTAGGGGAACTCTGATTTCTCTTCAAAGAAAACTTATAAGCATCTCATTGGTAATTCTGTGGCCCACCCCATCTTTAAGTGGATCTGGAAATCCTCCTGTCAACCAAAACACTAAGTTTTATTTTGGCTTATTGCTAATGACCGGCTTAGTACTAGGAATATCATCAAGAGGAAAAATATGTTCCTGCCTTCTTATAATTGTGTCTTGTGTTCAATTGGGGTTGAAGAAACTGTGGATCATCTCTTCTTGGACTGCTCTTTTGCAAGGAATTGTTTGTGTCTTCTTGGTCTCGCTGTCATTAGCACTCCAGAATCTAGATAGCCTGCTCAGAATTGAAAATTTCAAGCAGTAGCTTCATGTTAGTTTCAACATGAAAATTATTATCCTGATGTGTTGGAGTATTTGGTCTATCAGGAATGATTTTATTTTTAGAGCAAATCCTGTCAATTGCCTAAGATGTCTGCAGCTCTTCAAGATGTTCTTTGGTC
Source organism: Themeda triandra (assembly GCA_018135685.1). NCBI lineage: Eukaryota > Viridiplantae > Streptophyta > Magnoliopsida > Poales > Poaceae > Themeda > Themeda triandra. The sequence goes on along the minus strand of JAENPR010001352.1, from coordinate 146,581 downwards.
AGCTCTTGTGGAAGTCCAAGAAGAAATATTTCCCTCAGATTGAATCATGGCTAGAGCAAGATGTGTAATCTTCCTTATTTGCTTTGTTTCCTGAGTCTGTAATTTTCAGCCCCTCCTGTTCTCTCAAAAAACAATTGTCCAAATAGACTTAGCATGTTGGCAGTAAAAAAAATGTGATTAACTGTCTCAGTACAATCACAGTAACACTTTTGGCTTCCTAACCAGTTTTCCTGGCTAAATTGTCCTTCATTAAAATCACTCCCCGTTGAAAATACCAAAGAAATAATTTTATCATATTATGGTAAAAAAGGACAGTTTGGTCCAAACAGAGCAGTAGCTACTACTTGCTAGCTAAAATGTAAAACATCTCAAGATATATAGAATATTATACGACAATGTCATGGTTCCAGGAAAAAGAAACAATAAACTAGGCTGTGGCCATACATATGCCACAAGCCAAAAGTCACGTGATAGTGTGATACGGTGATAGCAATATTTAGAATGCAATTGCAATAACAATAACAGCTACGCTCAAGCTTTGATTTGTTAAGATAAAAAAAAGACTTGATTTGAACCCTCCTAAATCTCAATCGGTACCAAGCTAGTGATTTCTTCCTTGGGCATTCGGCCGCCGTGGTTAAGGATGGTGACGCTCTTCTTATTCCCAGTGCCCAGGTCCTCCGCGGACACGTTCATGACACCGTTTGCATCGATATCGAAGGTGACCTGTAAACGAGCTACGCCCTTGGGTGCCGGGGGGACGCCGGTGAGCGCGAACTTGCCGAGCATGTTGTTGTCCCTGGTGTCTTCACTCTCGCCCTCATACACCGGAAAGCACACGACGGTCTGGTTGTCGTAGAGGTTGGTGAAGGGCTTGGTCATCTTGGTCGGGATGGCGGTGTTCCTCGGGATAACCACGCTCATTGTAAAATCACCGTCAACCTCAACCCCAAGCGAGAGTGGCGTGACGTCGCGCAGAACCATGTCCAACAGTCTCCTATCGTCGGTTTCGCCGCTGAGAATGGAGGCCTGGATGGCGGCGCCGTACGCAACAGCTTCATCGGGGTTGATGGTCCGGCAAAGCTCCTTCCCGCCAAAGAACTCCCGGAGCATGTTCTGCACCTTGGGGATCCGGGTGGAGCCGCCCACCAGGACGACGTCGTGGACGCTGCTCTTGTCCATCTTGGCGTGGCACAGGCACTTTTCCACCGCCTCCATGCACTTGCTGAAAAGCTCCTTGTTGAGCTCCTCGAATCGAGACCTGGTGATCGTGGCGCAGAAGTCGATGCCGTCATGGAGCGAGTCCACCTCAATGGTGGTTTGTGCCGTGGAAGACAGCATCCTCTTTGCTCTCTCGCAGGCAGTCCTCAGCCGCCGGAGCGCCTTCTGGTTGCTCTTGATGTCCGTCTTCCCGTGTTTCCGTTTGAACTCGCGTAGAGCGTATTTCACCATCTCGCTGTCGATGTCGGCACCACCAAGGTGGGTGTCACCGGCGTTGGCCAACACCTCGAAGAGACCCTTCTTATCCTTGTTGGTTGCCGGGTCAATGTTGAGGAGGGAGACATCAAAGGTACCACCACCAAGATCAAAGACGAGCACCGTCCTTGGTTCGTTGCTGATTGTCATCTTCTCAAGGCCGTATGCGAGAGCTGCAGCTGTCGGCTCATTGATGATGCGCAAGACGTTTAGGCCGGCGATGGTGCCGGCGTCCATGGTCGCCTGGCGCTGGGAGTTGTTGAAATAGACAGGCACGGTGATGACGGCGTTCTTGATCGTTTTACCGAGATATACCTCAGCTGTCTCCCTCATCTTGGCCAGCACCATGGAGGAGATCTCCTCGGGCCTGAATTGCTTCTCCTTGTCTTTATGCTGGACCACGATCACTGGCCGTTCGTCACGGCCTGCGATGACCTTGAAAGGCCACAACTTGGCGTCTTCTTGTACAGATTCGTCCTTGAATCGGCGGCCAATCAGTCGCTTCACTTCTGTGAAAATTTAGTCGTGTATTAGTAATCAACAGAGTGAAAGCATAAATCTCTGACTCTGTACTATGCTTTCCAAAAATTTCTTGCAAAGTACTAATATGAGTTACAAAGGATCGATTTGCTATATATATGCACCAGATTGGTTTGGTCCTACTGATACACTGTAATTTTCTTTGATTTTACTATGAATTTCCAGCAAAAACCTCGTCAAGATTGTGGACGAGGTGTGCGGTTCTATGATCATGGTTCATGGACCAGATGGACCGACGCACTGAGACCACACACTCACCAACACCAAAGTCAGTTATAAAAAAAAAAAAATGTTCAAAAGAATGCCGAGACCTTATCAGCCTTTTTAGATCTTGTAGTCCATGATTTTTACATGACCTCAATTGTGATGCATTATGCAAGAATCCTCAATTGTGATGCATTATGCAAGAATTCACGGAGTTGTTTTTAAAAAGAAAGGTACGGATGGAGTATGTGCACATCATGACGAATCTACTAAGGAGTAGTGATTAACTGATTATAACGAAACTAAACAGCCGCGTAGGAGAAGTACTTAAGTTACACCAAAACGAAGTTAAAAACATATCAGAAATATATGTGAACATGCAGCTAGAGAAATTTACCCTTCTTTAAGGGGTTCATGTGGGCCACACAAGCAGCCAAGATGGGTTATAGGTGGGCAATTGGTAATGGTGAGAGGGTTAAATTTTGGGAAGAAAACTGGTTAGGCTCTTCTTGCTTAGCAATCCAGTACTGGAAATTGTATAGACATCTAAATGAAAGAAAATGAAAAAAATAAGTCAGTAGCCAGTCTTTAGGATGGTGTTAACCTAAAATTACTTTTAGTAGGATGGGTGATCAGAGAATGATGGACATGGGGGATTAAGTCTGTCAGATTGCCTCCACAATCTCATTTTCTAGTGATGAAGATTCTATGATTTGGCAATTTACTTCAAGTGGTGTATATTTAGTACAATCTTTATACAAAATAGTAAATTTACGTTTTGCTTGTAATGGTTCTGGTCCGTTGACCCATGGTTAATAGACCGGGGCGTAAAAAGCCCTATTACTCTAAAAAAAATCTAGAGAAATTTAGGAGGCAATGCATGGTTCATGCAAGGATATGAACGTACGACTGATGATGGAGCGGCAAACATTCAAATACTTCCTACATATATATTTCCTAAACAGAGCAGCATTGCACTAGCTAGCTAGCTAGCTAGCTGTTAGATCCGTGACGCAAATCAGCGAGTCCACACTCCTCACGCGTGAGGATAGAAGAAAATAGTCTATATACGCGATCGAGCGATGAAACAGCTCGTGTGTAGTAGTAGTAGTTCTCACCGAAGATTGTGTTGGTGGGGTTCAAGGCGGCCTGGTTCACCGCCGCCTCGCCAACGAGCTTCTCGGAGTTGGCGAACGCGACGCAAGACGGCGTGAGGCGATTGCCCTGGTCATTGGCGATGACCTCGCCGCGGTCGTGACGCCACACAGCCACGCACGAGCAGGTCGTTCCCAGGTCGATGCCGATCGCCGGTCCGTCGCCCTTCGAGGCCACCACCGCCATCGTCAGAGGCAAGCAACAAAGTAGAAAGTACTCGGAATTTATCGATGTGCTATTAGGACACGGGGTGTGCGTATATATGCGGAATATATTGATGCCGCTTCGGTAGTCGTGCGTGCTAGGCAGCCGTTCTCTCCACGACGGCTCTTTCCTTAAATGGCCATATAGTACTCCTTGGAGTATCCTCATGACTCTTTTCTTAAACTCAATCTCTAAGAAGAGCCCGATCGAATACAGTTTTTTTTAAAAGAGTCCCAATAAAAAACTATAGGATAGTTTTTTATACTTGTTATTTTGTTAATTAATATATAGACACCACATACGAAAACTGTGCTTCTTATTGTGGATATTTCTAAAAATAAAATCATCATCCAATCATCTATCTTCTCTCGTAGCATCAACCAATCACTTTTATTTATCTTAGTTCTCACATAGACATAGTTTTCTATGTAAGAAACAATTTTCTTCTCTTTCCTTCAGCATTTTGCTTGGTTAATTGACACCCTAATTAATAGCTATAGAAAGAGTGTTATAAGGTACTGTTTGGTTCAGGCACATCATATAAGATGGTTTCATCTCAGTTTTTGGGAGATAGGACGATCCTATATGTTGTTTGGTTAATGATGGTTTTGTCAAAGCTTGCACCACATTTTTCAGATTGGTTTTGGTTCATTAAAAATGGTATGAGTCACCTAACATGTAGGGCCCACATGCCAGCCTCTTTTTTCTTTCTTCTTCCTCTCTCTTCCTTCTTTTCTATGCACACGCGTCGAGCAACCTGCATTCATAGCAAACAACAAGGCGGTATTGGGGTGGAGCTGGCCCTCACCTGCACGGCAGCGCTGCTGGCCGAGGTCAGTCGCCTGACAGCGAAAGACCTAGTTTGGTTTAGTTATTTGAGTGACAACCATGTGAACTAACACTTCATCAAGTATGATTAGCTAGTGTCCACTTGATGGTGATAAAAAACACATAGGAGGTCATGGAGATGGAGATCATGATCACACACATGCATAAGTTCTTGAAATGGTGAGAAGTCATCTTTCAACAAATTTATGCCCATGTGTCTTAGGGATGGAGTTTGCCATGGTTATCCATCGGGCAAACACATAGTAAATACTTTGCCTTTATTAGTTTATTGCTAGAAGCTTGATTGTAATATCTCATTTTCTCTCTTTCTTTGTTTCTTAACTTCTCTCTATTTGTACTCTTCTTTCCTCTTTCTTTTTTTTGAAATTCTTTTCTCTTTCTTTAATACACGTTTTTAAACATTAAGCTACTAAAGGGAGAAAATAGTGGCGTTACTCTTGTGCAGTCCCACTATGTGGAAAAGGTTTTAAGTCGCTTTGGCTATAGTGACTGCAAACCTGTGTCCACTCCCTATGATCCAAGCTTAATTCTGAGAAAGAACAAAAGGATCATGAGAGACCAATTGAGGTACTCCCAATCATTGGCTCACTAATGTACCTAGCCAGTGCAACAAGGCCTGACATCTCGTATGCTTGTGAGCAAATTGAGCCGGTTTGTATCAACCCCGGGAGATGATCATTGGCGTGCTCTTGAGAGAGTAATGCGGTATCTAAAAGCAACTGCAAGCTATGGCGTTCACTATACCGGGTACCCAATGGTACCGGAGGGCTTTAGTGATGCAAATTGGATATCGATGCCGATGAGTTAAAAGCCACGAGTGGGTATGTGTTCACACTTGGAGGTGGTGCTTGTTTCCTAGAAGTATTGCAAGCGAGACCATCATTACGAGGTACGGTCTACCATGGAAGCGTAACTCGCGGCACCGGATACCGCTATCGTTGAAGCCGAATGGCTTCGGGAGCTCCGATGGATTTGCCGGTGGTTGAAAAACCTGTGCCCGCCATCTCCATGAACTGCGATAACCAGACTGTGATAGTCAAAGTTAACAGTTCTAAGGATAACCTGAAGACTACAAGGCATGTAAAGCGGCAGTTAAAGTCTGTCAGAAAATTGAGAAACTCCGGAGTGATAGCATTAGACTATGTCCATACGTCTAAAAATCTGGCAGATCAATTCACAAAGGGGCTATCACGTAATAAGATAGATGGCGCATCAGTGGAGATGGGACTGAGACCCACCTAAGGTCTACCGTAGTGGTAACCTGCTCTATGTGATCGGAGATCCCGTGAATTAGAGTGGTGAAACAAGCTACGGGGAGGCTGAGGAAAGAGACCCCTTAAAAAGGTATGTCTCGTTATGAAATGCATCTCTCTTCCATGACTGTATGGCAGGTTGACGTATGTCTTAATGTGATCCGAGCGGCTTATTTAAGCGGGGATGTCGGCCTACAGGACATCCTATAAGGAACACACCTATATGAGCTCGACTGTTGGTCCCAGTCTACGAGATTTGGGTGATCTCTAGATACTCATGAAAAGGCACGGAGTTTAACTTATATGCTCCAACCGAGGGGATGCTTTAGGCAACATAGTATCAGTTAAGGAACTTGGTGAAGCTTTTGTCGCACAAAACTGGCAATTCAAGGCATAGTCCATTGTTCAGTTGTGACCAAGTGGAACCCTGCTTCTAGATGGATGTTCAACTTAACAGTCCCCATCGAAACGCTGGTATATCAAACAACTCAAGAACAGAGAGCATCAATTGTGTGCCCTAGGAATTTGGTGGGGATTGTTGGATTAATTGGGCTAAGCCCATGTTAGTATAGCAATTAATCAAGCTAATTCCAAAGGCCCACAACTAAGTGCTAAGTGGGAGTGGTATTAGTACCACATGGTTAGCTCACTGAGAGTGAGCCTAACTTAAATAGGAAGTTGGCTCCTCCTATGTGGAAGGTGAGAGGGAAATGGGGGTGACCACGTGCGCGCCGCCGCCGCCGTGCCGTGCCGTGCCGTGCCGTGCCGTGCCGAGCCGCGCGCGCGCCCGCGCCCGCCCCCGCCCGCGCCCGCGCCCTTGGCCAGACGTGATGTGCTGGGCCATGTTTTGCCGTTCAGCCCAACAATCCACTTGCGCCTGATGCGCCCTAGGGTGAACGCGAAAGACCAAAATGCCCCTGCATCGCTCCTGTATAAATACAGCAACCACCCTCCTGTGTCTAAACTACGCTTCCATTTCTCAACCCAGCCGCCACTATGTTCTTTGAGCCTGAGCTGCTCTCTGCCATCTCCGACCCGATTCCTTGCGCGCACAAGGGGATCGGGTGAGCAGCCTCCGGAACTTCTTCCCGTCAAGCGTAACTCGCTCGGGTAGGCGGGAAATCAAGTTTTTGGGGAGCGTCTCCCGAGCGCGGCTGCTCCGTCCGTCAACATGCCCGTGACGAGATCTGGTGCCGGTGGATCCGACAACGACAACAATGGTGGTTCACTGTCCGCGGGTACCGGAAGTGCCACGCTTGGGTATAAGCTTAAATCCCTCTTTGTGCTTCATATTGTTGCTCCTGTTTTGCTATGCATGATGTGCTGTGCTAGAGGTAGCAGTAGCTGTGAAGCTGTCGCTTGCATAATACTTGTGTTAGGATTTTGCTTATCGAATTTATGGATTAATGCATGGTGTAAAATGACTAAATATCCAACATTTTATCCCTCCTATTGTCCTAACAAATATAGTCAGTCAGATCTATAGATTCTTTATGATGTACTAACTCCATTCTAAATTATAAAGAGTTTGACTGAATCATCTGATTCAAAAAATTGTGCAAAAAATATCTTTTGTTATGGCTTATTTTATTAATAAAAGTTCTTAAAAAACTTAAATTTGCTTATATTTGTACAAATTATTTGAATAAGGTAAGCTGTCAAACTTGAGGTAAAAAAGTCATGTTTTATAATTTGAAACCGAGGGAGTAACTCATAATTATTTTTTGTGGTAAGAGAATATCAATCTGCTCATACTCATCCTATTCAGCTGATGGTTTCGTGGTTGATAAGCCAGGTGATGTCGTTTTGTTGTGAGCTTCATCAACATCAAGTTCTGCCTATATTATGTTTCATAAAAAAAATCTATTTGTATATAAAAGGTTTGTGCAATTCACTTTTTTGCTATAATTTTAATACAAGACATTCATATAATTTGACTCTTCATTCCTTTTTTTTGAAAGGATCGACTCTTCATTTGAAGATAAGCCACATTGAAAAACTACCGGTGTAAACTTTGGTTACTGGCCGGAGTCTGGAGGAATCTTCCAAGAGGAAAATCAACTCTTGCTCGGTCATGTTTCATCCTATATCAATTAATCTAGGTCAGTTCTCGAGAGGATCAAGTAGGACTTTACGAAATTCTAGGTAATAACGTCAGAGCACGTTGATGCATGAACTGGATCATGGTGCGCGCCTCGGCACTTGACACGTGTAAGATCGAACATCTCTCCGGTGCAGAAACAGAAAACAGAATATTGCTGGTGAGCAGAGGCAGAGTCTAGAGGCACGAGCACGACACATATTGCAGACGACACGTCAGTGTAAAACACGGAAGGCGTCTGCCCCGCCCAAAGTCAAGATCTTCTTCTAGACGGCTATCCACGGGAGGCTGTGGACGGCCGAGCGACGCAAGCGCCATGGTCTACAGCAAGATGACGCCTGTATCATGTGCCTCCAGGGGAGCCCGAGGGCTTCCACCACCTGCTGGCCTCTTGTGTGTTTGCCAGGGGAGGTCTGGAGCCGCGTGCTCGCCTTGGGCGGACTGGCCCATCTGGCCCCTTCGCAGGAGGATCGCCTCGACGGCTGGTGGTTCCGCACCCGGGAGCTGTTCCCAACTGATTTGCGGAAGGCCTTCGACTCGCTTGTGCTGCTCGTGACTTGGTTGGTGTGGAAGGAGCGCAACAGCCGTACGTTTAACGGCGCGACTGCATCAGCGGCTTCCACTACTCAACGCGTCCGGGAAGAGGCAAACTCCTGGGTGGAAGCTGGGTTTAGGGGGATTGCGCCCCTGCTGGCAGTGGTGGGGTGGCTTTAGCTGTGCCTCTCTCCTCAAGAGCAAAATTTGTTTACGTCTTTAGTACAACCTCCTAGCACCGCCGTCTAGCCGGCGCCTTGTGTTTGTGTGCTGTCCGCCGGTGTCTAAGGCATCTCGCCACAGACGCCGTCGGAATGTAATCTTTATAACTCTTGCTTCTCTTAACGAGTAACGCGCCAAGCGCGAGTTCGAAAAAAAAAATCAGTGTAAAACACAAACAGTGGGGCAGCCGCAGATTTTGGAATCGACGCGCAAACAAGAACGTTGCGCAATCGTCAGTTGAGTTCTACTAGTTGCCGTGCCGCCCTACGAAAGTCAACTCCCTCCCTCCTATTGCCGTCGTCCCTCTAGCCGTTGGTGCTTGTCGGTCTGGTGTCCAATGCTGAGTCAAGCCAAGGCCAGCAGGGCTCCTCGTCGTGGCCCCAGTTAGGCCATAGTAATGGAGGATCCGATTCCATTAGAGCACTCCGGTACTAAAGCAGAGGTTTTTGGGAGGTTTTTCTCTAGAAAATTTTCCAACTGAAACTTTATTGCGATTTCAGAGAAGACTAATCTAGGTTTTAAACTGCTTCTATGCAATTTTATAACTAATTTGTTCATGCAGTTGTATGTTTTTACTTGTACGCATTGGCATTTTCAATAACAGTTGAGATAAACGCGGTTGGTTAAAGAAACATAAAAATGGGAACCAATAGTATGTGCAGATGGTTTTTATTGTGGTGAATGAGGTGCACTCCCTTCGTTCTAATTAGTTATGTAGGAAAAGCTACATACTCCCTCCATTCCAAATTATAAGGCATTCCAAGAATCTTGGAGAGTCAAAGTTTTTCAAGTTTGACCAAAATTATAGAAAAAAACTACAATTATTTGTGACATCAAATAGATACGCATTGAAAATATAAGTAATGGAGAATCTAATGGTACTTAGTTGTCATCGTAAATATTATTATTTTGTTGTATAAATTTGGTCAAAGTTGAAATTCTTTGACTCTCCAAGATTCTTGGAATGCCTTATAATTTGGAATGGAGGGAGTAGATATGAAAAGTCAAAACATCTTATAATTTAGAATGGAGGGAATAGTAAAGAGGAGAGGTGCATATTTGGACATTTGGGTGTTAACCCAAAAAAAAATGTTTTTTTATGTTAGTGAAAGAGTGGCAGTAAAGAGTAGAGATGCACATTTGGGCATTTGGAAAACAACATAACACATCCTTCTTTATCAAACGAATACAATTAATCTTTTAAAGAAACAAAGAATATTAGACCTTATCTAATTTTTGAGAATTCAGTTGTGACTTGTGTTTAGGACAGCAAGAAGATCCATCCACTTTGTCCACCCCAGATGATGAACTAGCTAGCACAGGCACAGCTAGTAGTTCTAGTTGACTCTGTTGCAAAATTTCCTTATCTCCCCTTGGCTGCCGGTGAGGACGTCGAGGTGGCCCATCTTCACCATGGCGGACGCGAACCGCGAGGCCCAGAGCGTCCGGTTCCCCGCGTAGAGGTCGACGAGCGCCGCCGTGTCGTTCCGGCTGAGCAGCGTGACGTCCGACGTGAAGAGCACCTCGCGCGCCTGCACGTTCCTGTAGTACTGGTTGTCGAGCCGGAGCTCCGTCCCCGGGTCCAGGTCCACCACCCGGTCGCGCCGCCCCGTCGCCGCGGGGCACCGCGTCCTGAGCTGCCTGCCGTAGGTGTCGTCCATGTCCTCGGCGATCTGCGGGTAAAGACGGAAGGAGAAGGCGGAGCAGTGGGAGCGGCCGAAGGAGTGGGCGCCCGAGAGGGTGACCATGTCGTCGGCGGTGAGGTTCTTGGCGGCGAAGGTGTCGACGAGCACCGTGGCGTTGGCGAAGGGCCCGGGAAGGCTGTTGAGCACCTCGGACGCGTTGGAGACGCGGCCGTCGCGCCGCCCCGCCGGCATGGCGAAGTCGACCCCGCCCATGAGGCCGCAGGCGTCGCGGGCCGCGAAGGCCACGATGTCGGCGCAGGAGACGGTCCTCCGGCACCGTCGCTCCAGCACGCGCTTGGCGCGGTTGATGACGCTGAACCCGCGGAGGCTCGGGTTGTTGGCCTGCGACGCCTTCTCCACCGTGCTGGCGTTGCTGCCGGGTGCCGCATCCAGCAGCACCGACGCGTCACACCCCTGCATAGACATAGTGAGTGCACGATATATAAGCTTGGCGAGCTTGTTGCCTAGAGATGATTCTGTTTGAGCACGTAGATGCCAATCTACGAACGGGCTTGTTTGTTGCTTACCCTGACGAAGCAATCGTGGAAGAAGAGGCGCACGAGGCCTGGACCATTGCCGGGGTCACGGCGGATGGCGGCGTGGACGATGTTGCGGATGAGATCCTCTGCCCGTGGGCAACTGCGGCTGTAGTAACCAACTTGTAACGGGGCCTCCGATGATGCGACAGAGGAGACGACGATCCACGACAGCAGGGTGGTAAGAGCAGAAAGCTGAGCAACACGAGTGCTGCCTGTCTTCATCTCTGGTGCCGTGGGTGTGTCAGGATCTCGTTGCTGCCGGGGTTTTTGTGATACGGCACTGCTCCATCAATGCGTCCCTAAATGGAGGGAGATGAGATGATATTGTGCAGACAATTTATATACGCCAATCGATGAAACGATGCACTGGCCGATTATGTTTCCTAGGCTACACTAGAGTAGACCAACGGAGCAAACAACTGAACAAGAGTTGACTACAGAGTAACTGGCCTCAAGGGGGAACTAGTACGTACCCCGGCCTTCAATCCTACAATCACCTTAACTTCTATCTTAAATTTTACTAACACTATTGAAGTTTGTAACATTATTTATAATATCAAATTGATATATTATAAAAAGTAACATGCCTGCTTTTGTCAACTAGCTCTCCTTGGTGGCGTATACATATGTGTTATATAACTCATTTTGAGCTCTCTATGAGCTCTAGCTTGGATAGACACATCCTTTCTTGAGAGCTCTGTTCCTAGAGGAGAACATATTGGTAATTAGCTAGGGTTTTGACTGAAAGTTAAAGACTTGTTAGTGCATGATATGAGTAAGAATATGTGCATTATTCTCTACAAGCTATTGGTTGTTGTTTCGGGGGGGGGGGGGGTTTGTTAGATCAAGCCTATTATTCCAAGTGATTGTGGCTTGATGATCTTCCACTTAAGGCCTTGTTTGAATGTTGATAGATGCACCTCAATCTACATGTTTTAGTGTGGATTGGAGTGTCAACAAGGCACAAACTATGTTTGTTGGGAAGCCACACAAGTTAGTATTCGGGTACAGTGTCTTCTAAATCATTTCTGTAGTAGTGACATTGGCACCATTGAAAAAAAAAATCCAGTATCAATATCTCCGTTAACTTATTAAACTTAATTCATGCGTTTCTTGAGACTTCCTAATGCTTTTGTGCTAGAAGTGGTTGTTGAGATGCTTCAATCCTTTATTATTGATAGAGTCTCGCAGCTAGCATATTATGTTCTCTTTCTTGTATGAGGGTCTATTACTTGTTTTGGTTTTAGTGTGTTAGAGCTAATATGAAGCTTGTCATATTATATTTTCAGTGTAAGTGGTACTTTTTTTTCGATAAAGAATATTCAATATCCGACCTCTACATCCGGGGATGTACACATCCGATTGTTACAAAAAGATATAGAAAAACAAAAGAGCGAAAAGTCATAGTCTTATACATGGACCAGGACATTACATCAAACGATAAATGCTTCGACCATTTATTTGATCAACGAGAGGGCGTCTTTGGCTTGCTCTTGACGCCGCAGCCGAGTCCCATATGCCGCGGTGCGGGGCATGGCTAGTAGAAGGTATACTTGTGTTGATGCCTTCAAGAAGGTAAATGACATCCGCAGACGTCATCATCAACGAAAGGAAGAGGAAATTACAGCGACGCCTCTAAGAGGGAAGATGACGTTGATTGCGTCATCGCCGCCGGCCCAGCACAACCAGGCAAGGTTTTCACTCGTATTCCAAGATCCTGCAAAAGCACGTGGTCCGTGGGAGGGCGGGTTGGACGGCTTCGAGATGACCGGTGCCAACACTGCCATCCTCATTCGGTGCCCGGGAATCCAAATCGACCCCCAAGCCACCGCCAGGGAAGATGTCCCTGACCCGAGGCAACACCCGCCCGAGTCCGCATCGCCGGAGCACCACCCGCACCATGAAGGGGGCAGCATGGGGCAGCAGCTGGCGGATCCAGGCCTGAGATATCCAGATCGGCCCGCCGCCGCCAGACCCCTTCACCGGTGCGGGTACGCCGGCCGCCGAGTCCATTCATCCACCAAATGGTGGGGAGAACGGTGTCGACGTCCGTGTTGCCGAGCCCGAGGCGCGAGCCAGATCAGTCATCACCGTCGAGCAGGCCACCCCACGGAGACCAGATGCGGTCACCCGATGCCCAGAGTCAGCCCCCGCCGCCGCTGTTCGCCGCCGAAGAGGAGGTAGGGTTGGAGGTGGGGGGGGAGGTTGGGGAGGGAGGTGGGAGAAGGGGTGCTCACGCCCGCACCTGGGCAGAGAGCCCCGCCGCCGTCGTCATGGGGAGCTGCGGGAGCTTCCGAGCAGTTCCCTTCGGCGGTGGCGAGGTGGGGAACGGAGGTTGGAGGCGGTGGGGTGGAGAGCGGTGGGGAGCCTCTAACACTAGCCCACGTCCTCGTGTAAGTGGTACTTGGACCATTAATGAAATATTTGTTATACTAAGGTTTAACCTGTGCTACAATATTTTTCTAAAGCTCAGTTCATCTTCTTTTGCTATTTGATACGATGGTACTCTTAGTGTCAATGAATACTAGTTACTCTCTTCCATCTTAAAAGAGTGCACTTTTAGATCCAGTCAAAGTCAACTTATTGAGTTTGAATAAGTTCATAGAAAATGGGCTGGGCTCCCGTATTCTTAACATTGTTTAGAAGTCTAATTATGATTTTGTCCATTCATTTTCAAATAAAGAATTTACTCCTATCTGGTTTAAAGGAGTTAATAACAGTGTCAGCTCAGCTATAACAGATTAGTATTCGCATGCAAATTGGCCAATTTCATCTAGTTTTTTAGTACACTCTGTCATATTTACATATGTTTTGACATCAAATATTTAGACTACATTTTGAAAGAACTCCTACAATGAATTTGCAAATATTTTAACATAAGTGAAGTTTAACAAGCTACACAAGGTTAAATGACCCCGCGGAAATTGGGGACTTATTAGGATAGGGTAAGGGTTTACTATAGTCTTTAATTTTTGAGAAGTGAGCCTGGTTCACTTGGGTAGGTGACTCAATATGGCACTACACCTAGCCACTCAGGTTCAAATCCCGTCGGAGCGAATTTCAGTGCTTATTTTCTTCTTATTAATGAAAAGCCCCCTAGTTCATTCTAGGTTGGGTCGCGTTTTTTTATAGTCTTTAATTTTTATTCTTTATCTTTTTAAAAATTAGTTAATGACATTCAGCTATTATAGTCTAAAACAAATGAACAGTGAATTTATATCTCAAGTGAGGATATTAAAATAAAATTAGAAGAAATAACGATAAAATCATAATTGGCCTTAAAAAAGCAGGGGCAAGAACATCAATCTCCAAATAGTATTATCAATAAATATAGTTCTAAATAGATACACTACAAAATATATTCCGTTAGAAATTTCATGATGTTTTTTAAATTTTATAAAATATTGGTATTTTTTGAAACGGGAGTACGAAGGCTGGCCACGAGTTTTTTTTAATTAAAAAAAGGGCACGTGCGGAGCCCCTTGGAAGGAGTGTCTCGTGTCAACTGTCGAAGATAGACGTTGTTTCGTGGGCAGTCGTGCCAATTTTGCTGCAGCGTATGACTTGCCGGATTCTGTCTGCTCGTTCCTTCCCTATCATTCTTCTCTTGCAAACGGTCGAATAACAGTGGAAATCGTGCTTCCACTGGCACGCGTGTCCGTGTGTGCAGGCCATCTGCTCCAGCGTCGATCGATCCCCGTGCAAATGCCGACGCTGCACATTGGGATTTCCAGCTGCCCTCAGAGTTCCGCGATGCGCTGCCGACCTACAAACACACAGCTTTGAACAACACCGCGTTATTGCTTCTCACTTCTTTGCCAACCGGAACCGAACAAATGAACAAAATAAATTTCGCACTGGAATCAGTGTCTCGAACTACACTGTGCTTCCTGAGCTTACCATCATCAGAGATGGGGCTGCTCCAATATATAGCTAGCGATGCAACTCGCTTGTATTTTTTTTTGAGGGCTTAGTGGAGGAAAACCCCTCCCACCTATCTTTTTCTCTTTATTGATAAAGGGTTCAAACTGAAATTACAGGCGCATGAGATGTGCTAAAGGAGCTTCCAGAGCTCAAAAAAAAAAGCAAATTACATTAAGGGATATTCTCCTAGGGAGAATTGTTTATTTTGCCCTAAAAGAAACTTCGCTTACTTATTTGGCCCAACTTTTTTTTAAATTTGTCTATTTGACCCTAAAGTGAAATTTTCTTACTTATTTGGCCCTCCGTCAGTTTGGAGGAGTTAACGGTGTCAACTGTATGGTAAAAAGACCCTTTTGCCCCTGCAGTTAAAAAAATAAAAAAACAGCAGCTGGTCCTCCCTCCCTTCCCTCGCTGCTTTGCAACCGCAAGTCTGCATGTCTACCGAGGAATTGAATTTTCACCTGAATCTCGTTAGACGTAAATGTCTAGTTTTAGAAGTTAATGATTTGATTTCTCTTCATTAACCGTAGTAAATGTCTATTAAAAATACCTATAATGATTTGATTTCTCTTAATCACAACCAACTGTGAAGACCACAAGATCATATAGAAAAATATATCTGGCAACCGTAAGTTATGGGCAACGTAAATGGAAAGAAAATCTCTCTGAAAGTTTTCAGAACACGGTTCTCGCATCCATCGAACATGTACAAAAAATAATCGAATCGAAATCAGAAACAGCAGTGACAAGTGAGATACTCCATCTCCGTTTACAGAAAAAAAAAACATCACGGTGATAGAGATGCTTCTTTGTTGGTCATTGGTCTTCCGTGAATGGGAGCTGCAGGGGCAGGAGATTGTCGCCGCTCGCGGCCAGCATAGCACCGACTGCCCGAGAAAGCTCATCGCCCCAGACGCGTCGCCGCAGCAGGTGTGGAGGGAGCGCCGCGCCCCACCACGGCCTGGAGGCCGCCGCCTGCAGTAGGGCCTCCGCGCCGCCGCCATCCTTCGCGGCTAGAGTCGAGGTCTGGAGGGTCGCCGCCCACGGATCCTCCATGGGGATGGCACCCTCGAAGCCGGATCCTCCATGGACGCCGTCGTGACGGGGATGGGCCGCCACCGTCCCTTGCCGCTGGAGGAGCTGGCCTCCCCGTTCTGGCCACGGCGGACGGCGACGCTGGACACTGGACGGGACGGGCGACGCTGCACGCCGGACGGCGACGCCGGACGAGACGGGCGACGCGGATGGGACGGGCCGGGCGCCGCCGCAGCTTCCGAGCCCGGCGGATCCGCCGTTGGGGCCCCGGATCCGCCGGCGTGGAGGGCGGTGGAGGCTCCTCCTTGCCGCCGTGGCGGCACCGCCGCCGCCATCGTCCATGGCCACCCGGTCACCTCTAGGGCCACCGCGAGGAGGAAGGCGACTGCCCGGCCGGCGGATCTCGGGAGGTGGGGGGCGCGCCGGCGGCCGGGTCGGGTCGGAGCGGCGGCGGGATCGCCGTGCGCCATCGCCGGTCGCCCGGTCCGTCGCGGCCTTTTTTTTCTTCTCCCCGTGCGTGCGCTCGAATGGGAGTCAGGGCCGAGAAGGAGTGCTGCTGCGTGTGTGAATGAAACAAAGGAAAGGGCAATTTTGTCTTTTCACCTGTGACCAGGTAGGCGATCTGACGGGAAGAGCTCGCGGAGCAAACGGAAGGCCAGGCCAAATAGACAAGTTCGAAAAAAAGAACACATAAGTAAGCGAACTTTTTTTCAGGGCCAAATAAGCAATTCTCCCCCTACCACGATTTGAGCAAACCAACACGGCTAGGTTTGGATTTGATACATATCAATCCAAATTTATGCTTGAAATTAATTTTCCAGTTGCCCATTCTGCATGCTTCAAATTTGTATTTTTAATAAGATTCTTTTAATCACATATATAAAGTAGTGTATGTCTATGATAGACTGAGGATGACAAAATAGAGTTGCACATAAGTTAAATCATCATGTTTGTCTTGACAATATGATAACTATGTGGATAGTGGATGTCCTATTACATTGTATTGAGTACTATACGTTAGAAGCTGCTCCCCATCCCAAATTATAGGTTGTTTAGTTTTTTCAAGGCTCATTATAATTTTTACTATGTACCTAAATATATGCTATGTCTATATACAATACATAACAAAAATTATGAATCTAGAAAAGCCAAAATGACATGTAATAATTTGGAACAGAAGGAGTAGTGAGTGCATAGCACAAATGTAGTCTACTAGACTACTTCATATGGTTGAAAAATCATGTCAGAGATGTAAGAGAACACACCAAAAAGAGTGAAAGAAACCATAGATTTAGAATGCATAGACATAAGAAATTAATTTATGCAAGGAGGCACGCTACAAATCCTAGAAAAACAAACATCACATACAGATATAAGACTGCACAACCACTAGTGAAACCAAAAGTATACTAGTACACGATACCATATCTTATTGCAAAAGTGTATGTGAGGGAGAGGGAGGGAGCAAGGGATAGAGGGAGCCTACAACCGGCAGTAGTAGAGGTTGAGAGAGAGGGAGGGAGCGAGGGATAGAGGGAGCCTACAACCAAGCAATAAAATATCACACACATTAGAAGTGAGATCGCCGTATTTTTGCAAGAAACCAACAAAACAAAAAAGTTAATAAGATAGGAAAAAAGAATAGAAAAAGATGTGTTATAGAAAATGGCCTATTAAAAATGTTGTGTATTTTTATTGATACCTAGATTCAAAGGTCATTTGCAACTAGCAAAACCTTTATAAGAAAAGGCTACAACCTAATTGTTGTTTGTTGTTATAATTTCTTTCCACATATTCAGTGCGACCCATCATGATCCAACTATGCATGGACATGCATATGCCTCCTGTCTGAAACCTAGAAGAAAAAAAAAAAAAAAAAAAACTGCTTGCACAAATACTCGAACTTCTCTCCCTAGAGCCCCAAAATATTTGAGAGTTACACTGGGCCAAGAAGCAATATTTGAAATTTGGTACAAGGTAGACTATTCTACCAGTACATTGTGCTACGAAGGTGGCCCATTTTTACGACAGCGGCCAAAACATTTTCCATGGCGCCCTAGCCCAATCAAGAAGAACGACAAAAACAAGCAGAATGTCTAGTAAGTAGTTGTCGAGCAGGAGACACAATCTATGGATCAACCTGCTAGAAGATGAACGAAGCACAAAAGAGGATAAGAATATAACGTACGCAACACAAAACTAAAGTCATAACGTTTACAAATCGAGTTAGATGAAGATAAACTTTATATGAAAAATTGTAGAGCTCAGACAGATCTGCATCTTTGTATAGATGACAAATTTTCATTTAAAATTGTTCAGTGTCCAAACACTATGTTTTGAATTATCATAGTTTGAAATTCAATTTTTTAGTTTGTTCAAACAACCTCAAATAGAGATTTGGCGTAAACTCAAGCTGCACTTGTCGGTGAGAAAACATTTTAGTTCAAACTTTTTCATATAAAATCATCATTACAAGATTGAATAATGTGAATACAAAAAAGGAAATTCAATTAGTGATGATGGAACACAATTCTATGAGTAATTAGCTAAGTTCCATGTGTCTCGTACAGCAGTTTGTTGTATGAGACAGCGCCCTCGCGCGTATAAGATTACAACTCTATTCTTGCTTATTAATACAAAGCCGGATTACCGGATCTTTCAAAAGAAATAGTGATGATGAGTAACCGTTGCATGGACGGCTCGCATGAGGCCTCAAGTTATGATTTTGATTCCTGGTCATTGTAGGCACGTGTATTTCATGCAAAAAAATGGTGATTTGTGACTTTTAGCACAATCATCAACATTTGTCCACTACCATTTGTAGAATTAAGGGAAACATAAATATCCAGTCAAAATTATGTCTGCAAAAGGCTTGTCTGTGAGTTCGTAAATAGATTAATTTTTATGAGTTCACAAGAACATTACGAAGAGCTAGTTTGGCAGGGCTCTAGCTCAGGGCTTCACCATGGAGTAGCTCTACGGTGGAGTTGAGCACTGTTTAGTAGAGCTCTAACTCTGATATTGACACTCATATGTAACTTTTGAAACATAGAGGCTAAAATAGAAACACACTCCTTCCTCTAGCACACAATAGGCCGAGAGAGGGGCCAAAGCTAGGCGGTGCTTGCGAGTGGGACGATGTGTGTGTGGTGGTGGTTTTGGGGGGGGGGGGTCGATGTAACGGTGGTAGTTCACGGCCTTGTGGAGCTGGGCGAGCGTCGACGCGATGAGCGTCGTCCGTGTTGGGACTGAGCCACGACGGTGCTGGCGTGGGCCAGCAAATTCCCAGTCTTAGGCCGCATAGCCAACTCTGGTGGTCACCGACCCTCTGATTCAGGCGAGCATGAGGGAACCGGCGGTACATCTTTGTCTATTGACTGGTAGAGGTGGGCAGTTTCTGCCAACAAGATAAAACTAGAGTTTAAAAAGAACCCTATGAGAGATTAGGTGGATATAGATGCTAGACCCATCTTTTTTTTGTATATGGAAGTTCGCAAAGCTAAAGCATTTGGCTAGAAAAATTGGGAGCAGAGCTATTTTTAAGGTCTGAATCTGTCGTGGAGTTCTAATGAACACGTACTCTCTCCGTACTGGTATTAGAAGTCGTTTAGGACATGATTGCGCGATGATGGAGTCCGGCACCATCTCCATCTCAGAGGACAGCGAGGCATCCATGGTACAACAGCGAACGCCGAGCACGAGCGGCGTGCGGCGAACAGCGAGTGGCGGCGTGCGGCTGCATGTGACAGAGTGAGCGGCGTGCGGCTGCATGCGACAGCGTGAGCGGCGTGCGGCTGCATGCGAGCGGAACACGATTTAATTAAAGCCAGCGGCATGGTGGAGAGATTTCAATATTTAGGACTCAATTCGCACGCCTTGCAAGATTTGGGATTCAATTCATCTGCCTTTCAAGATTTAGGACCGGGAATGCGAATTGCTTCAAGATTTAGGATTTCAGCCATTTTTCCCATCTTTTCATTTTCCTGAAATGATTTCACATATCCCAGCAACTTAAAATGACTAAACTGCCCCTGGCCCACATGTCATATTCTTCTTCCTCTGCACGCCATCTTCCATTGCTGAACCTGAACAGCATCTGCCACTGTCAATGGCGAGCAGCAGCAACAGCGCATGGCCTGGGCGGTGGCGAGGAGCTCGTGGCCTAGGTAGTGGCGAGCACCGAGCAGCAGCACCACGTGACCGGGGAGCTCGCGGAGCAGTAGCAGCACGCGGGTGTGCGTCCTCGGGAGGTAGAGGATGGTCTCGGGCAGGGGAGGGAAGGGGAAGGCGACGCAGGGACGGAGGGCTTTCGCCGGCTGCGGAGTCCGACGGACCGGCGAGCGCGCTCGTCCGTGTGCGTGCGCGCGGTGTTCCTGAGTCGCGAGGAACGGAAGTGCTCACGATGGAAGGGTAGGGATCGATATGTTCCATGTGCCAGGAGTAGTTTAGTCCATTTAGGTGCCAGGAAGAGATAAGTGATTAAAGAAAAAAATAGAAAAGAGAGAAAATACGTGAAATCGTAAATCTTGAACCAATTCGCATCCCCAGTCCTAAATTTTGAAAGGCAGACGAATTGAGTCCTAAATCTTGCGAGGCGTGCGAATTGAGTCCTAAATATTGAAATTTCTCGCTGCGCGGTGGCCTATTAACGCGGCCAGGGAAACGCGGAGCTATTAACGCGCGGCGTGGAAGCCGAAGCGCGAGGGGCAGCGGCGTCCAATTCTTTGCTAAGATGCCAGAACGACTTCCTTTGTTTCATTTTCTGCGGACGCCAAAACGACCTCTAATACCATTACGGAGGGAGTACTTATTTATTCAATCGGTAACTTAAACATTAGTAATGATCACATATAACAATGTCTATTTAGACACATGAATAAGACAATAACAAAAGTAATGACTACTCTTTCTATTGCACTAAAATCTCAAATACAGGTACTAAGACATACTTGTGTATATATTTTTTAAACATAACAAAGGAGCACATAGATGACAGAACAATGGTAAAATAAGTATTTTATTGATTGCGGTTAATATCACATAATAATTCAATATTATTGGTAGTGATACGCAAATTAATGATATTGATAGACACTACGCAAAACAAAAATATGTATATCAGAACAACACCACAAGTTAGGTATGAATCAAATATTAGCCATAATGAGAGCCATGACACTAAACCCAACACACTGAATAACATCACAAGTTGTGTATTCATCGATATAATCCACGTTCAAATTAATGATTCAAGCATTGGAGGTGGTGAGAGCCATATAGGTAGCATGGTAGACAAACATACCAAGGCCAATATAGAACAACATCACAAAATATATATGTGCTCATCGGTATAATTTATGTTCGAATCAATGATACAGGCATTGGTGGTGGTGAGAGCCATGTAGCTAGCACCACAGACAAAGACACTATCAAGCCCAACAAACAAGTGCTATGATATACCTAGATGAGAGCAAGCACCCATCTACACAAATATGTTGGTTTCTTGTTGGCCTGAAAATAGTCCATGGCCTTTATAATTCTAATTCTAAAACTACAAAAACGGATGTATCGTTTTCCTCTCGCTAATTATAGTTAGCCCGACGCTAAACACGGTGGCGAGATAATTTTCCTGCTCCGGCTCTTCTCCACAACCGTTGTTCCCAGCAGGACTCCGGCTCCCGCTCCCGCAGTCCCGCCTCTCTTCCCCGTCCTCCTCCAAATCCAAATTTCCTGAAAACCGCCTTCCGTGCACGACAGCTGCAGCTTGCCTCACTCCAGGAAACCGCCGCCAACGTGTTCCAGCCCGCGCACGCTTCGTCGAGGACTGCCGCGGCACACGAGCATCAGGACGAGTATTGCTCCGCCGCCCCACGACCATGCCGGCCAGCTTTGCGCGCCATCACTCCAAGGTCGTCCGCTCGTGCATCCGACGAACCACCGCCCCACAACCACGACGCCCAACTCGCCGCGTGGTCGGCATCAGAGTCGGCTCGGCGTTCTCGGCGTCAGAGGCGTCGCGCAATTCTCGGCGATCAGAGGAGGCGCGTCATGCCGGGGAGTTCAAGCAACTTGGCAGCAAGATTTGGCCCCTCATCGACCCTTGCCTGAGTCATTTTCTATGCCCGTTGCAACTGCTCGAGTGACGCTCGCATGTTGTTTAATGAACTGTCTTTACCAAGTCGTTGTCAAGTTAATGAATTGATGAATTCCTATTAATGAATTGATGTTCTTCTCTTTCAAAAGATGGGCATTGTCATGTCACTGCAGTATTTTGTTTGGGAAAGGATGATTGCTTTATGTCCCACAAATTAATTAGAGAGTAGACAGAACAAAAGTACAGAATGCGAGCAGGTTCGAATACTTCATATCTAAAAAGGGCATGACTGTCAGGTGCCACTTCTTCGCTCCATTGTATTGCTGAGGCGACAGACTCCAATATTGCTCTAGGCAAATGATTCTCACTAATTCAGATTTCTTCTCTTCTCTAGATGCACATAATCTTTGCTCTGGGCAATCTTTACTGCCACATGAACATGTGACCTGCTACTACATTCACTTGTGAATTGTCGCCTCTTCTTAATCTGAACCACCCATCCACTTGTATCTTCCTCTATACTTGTTGCATATACAACCACTTACCTCTTGCTTGTCTTGCTCTAAAAATATTCCTTTTCTATTCAACTAATGAGAACAAAAGGTAGAAGAGTGAAGGAGGGAGGGAGGAAAAGAAAGAGTGATCAATGCTCCTCTCCACCTCACCCTCTCCCTTTTTATGCGTGATGAGGTGGGGACGGATGTTCTCTTTTTTTTTTTTCTAATGTTAGGGATGGTATTTATAAAAATGCCATCAAAAGCGTATAATGGGTCCCAAATATTATTTTACGAACCCTAGCATATGTAATTGGGCCGTGAACACGATAATAGGGTTCCCAACTATAATACACCCCCAAAACATGGTGTGAGGGGACAAATGCAGTGTTATATTGCAAGCATGTCCATATTGATAAGCTATTTGCAATTAACTACCGATGCTTTTTTACAGCGGGAGAGATATACGGTGTCTCTACATGTGCCCATGCACGCGCAAATCACTAAGGTCTTGTTTACATGTGTTGGTGTGGATTGAAGTGAAACTTGAACTAAGTTTTACTCAATTCACCCCACCTTATTTCATATGGATTTAGATGAATCCAACAACATCCAAACAAGGCCTAATGTGCATAAAACCAATTGGGGCACCCATGCCACGCGATTGGTGTGTGGCCAGATGCAATCTGTTGAATATATTTGAACTATATATGATCATACCCAAAGAGATATGATTGTGCAAGTTGTTATAAGGTGGCTATATTTTAAGCACAGTAATAATTTTGGTAAGTTACACCAAGCTACAGAAAAAATACCTCACCTAGCTATCAAAATTCTGTAACCCCCATGTTATTTATTAAAGATCCACTTGAGAACCACCGACTGAAGAATGTAAGGCCTTGTTTAGTTCCCAAATTCACTCCCCAATTTTCACTATGCAGAATTCCTATTCCCCATCACATCAAAATGTCGGCAAATGCATGGAGTACTAAATGTAGATGAAATCAAAAACTAATTGCACAGTTTTGTTGTACATTGCGAGACAAACATTTAGAGTCTAATTAATCAATATTTGGACAATTTTTTGCACTAAACAGCAGTGGCCGAATCGGGGCGCCGGATTCCGGAACTAAACAAGGCCTAACATTCGGGCTTAATTCCTGGGTGGCTGGGCCATGTTTAATGTGCGTGGCACAACGGCGGAAGATGCAGGTCAAGGGGAAAACATAAAGCAGATTGAACTGCTTGCTGCTTGAAGCGGAGGCAGTTAGGAAAATCAGCTCATTCTTTCATGATTATTTGCATGTGTTAATACTTAATAGCGTTCTTGAATGAATAATAGAAATCTTATATTGACTTTTTACTAGTGTAAAAATATATAATGTCGATATTTATATAGTTTAACTGTACGTAATGTACGCACTTCTGTGTGACTGCTGGAGAGTAACAGATGACAGACAATGCAGTACGTAGCTAAACAGTCTTATGTACGGTCAGGAATCATGACGACCCTATATTTCACACTGCTGGTTCGCCGGTGATGACCAGCTCCGCTCCGCCGTTAGCCGCTGTTGGTGACATTGCAGAAACGTCTCACTTCGCCTTGGTCCCCGGTGAGCACGTCCAAGGCGCCCATCTTGCGCATGGCGTCGACGAACTTCGCCGCCCACTGCGCCTGGTTCCCCGCGTTGTCCGCCACCATCTGCCTCGTCGTGTCGTCGCTGATGAGCGCCCAGTCGGAGTTGAAGAGCACCTTCCCGTCGAGCACGTTCCTGTAATACTGGTTGTCGAGGTCGGCCGGCGTGCCCTGGTCCTGGTCCACGGCCACTGCGTCCCCGGCGTCGGTGGGGCACTGCTGCTGCAGCCCGGCGCCGTACTCCTCGTCCATGGTGTCGCTGACGTTGGGGTGTATCCGCTGCGAGAAGGAGCCGCAGTGAGCGCGGCCGATGGAGTGCGCGCCGGAGAGCGTGACGAGCTCGTCCTGCGTGAACCCCTTGGCGGCGAAGAGCTCCGTGAGACGGTCGAGCTGCGCGAACGGCGGGGGCAGGCTCTGGCTGGCGTCGGACGCGGCCGAGGTGAGCCCGTCCCCGCGGCCGGACGGGACGCCGTAGTTGATCGCCCCGGCGCTCAGGATGTTGGACGCGTCGCGCGCGGCGAAGGCCAGGATGTCGGTGCAGGACACGGTCCCCGGACACGCGCTCTCGAGCCGGCGCTTGGCTTCTTGGATCACCTCCAGCCCGCGCAGGCCGCCGTTCGACGGCGATGCCTTCTCCGGGTCCGGGTTGGCAGGGCTCGGGTCTAGGAGAACCGAACCATCACAACCCTGGCACGCACAAGATTATGCATTTCGATTTAATCGTCTTATCTTCAATCCAGCTTCTAGAATATAATGCACAAATTAGCTTCCAGTGTGTAATATACCTTGACGAAGCAGTCGTGGAAGTGGAGGCGGATGAGGCCTGCGCCGACGCCACGGTCCGCGGAGATGAACTGCTGGACGACACTCGCCACGGTGGCCTCGACGTCGACGGTGCAGTTGGTGTTGCTCGTGTAGAAACCTTCCTGCAGAGCGGCATCGGTGAAGATTGCCGTCGGCAGAAGCGCATGGAGGGCTACCAAGAGCAGCAGCATCACGTCGGCGCCACGTGACATGCTGCGCTGGCGCGGTGTTGCTTCAAGTTTCCTGGCTCTGCTTTGCTCGCTAGATATGCAGTGAGATCGAGAGGCAGAGCAGGCGAGACCTGAAACACTACACAAAGAGGATGCAAGATCTAGATATATACTGGTAGCAACTAGCAAATGATGGTAGTGCAGAACTGAAGATGCAATGGTGTTTGGCGAGTGGTGACTGCGCGGATCGTGCTGGACGAACTGCAGTTCGTGTGCATATATAGCTGTCACTGCCACTCCTGCCTCCTGGAACTCTGATTCTTAGACGAAGCTTCGAACACGGCTTCGACACATGGAGCGTTTGACTTTGCAGCGCCACCAGGGCCTGGGGATTCTCCTGCTTAAGACTCAGGTGGCATGGATAGCCAGGACATGATCGCTGGAAGATGGGAGAGGATCATGCAGCAGGCGATTTGATCAGAGGCAGGATTTGCGCTGTAAATTCCATACGAGATCCAAGATTGAAGGACCATGCTGGAATGGTTGCATTGCACCAAATTTTAATGTCGTCCAGGTAAGCATTGTATTGTAGCATACGCCATCAAGCATATATTGATGGAAGCATAGTAGTAGCACACAAGGACAGATCCATCTCGATGTGTTTATGCCGACAGGCGACAGCAATCATACAAAGATTAAAACGGCCGACAAACCTGTTTGATCGCCGAGCAGAAAAACTGCTTCTGTACTTGAGTCGACAGTTCTTTGCTACAGTTATTATTGAATTTTGTTAAATCTCCTGTACGGCCGTTGAAAGGAATCTTCAGTCCTAACAAGGTTAGGTTAGAGCTAGTGGTCTTAACCGAAAACACAGGGACCAGGGTTATTAATCTTGAGGCGTGTAAGCAAAATCCAACTATTCAAGGCCCTATTCCAAGCTCAAAAGTAGGACAAAGATAAATAGAACAATAATTACCTGCATTTCTGTTAGGAATTAGGCTACTTACTCACTTGGTGGCGCGCGGCCTCCAAGTGCCAAGCTTCTCAAATTTTCGATGGATCCATGACACCTAGCTTAGTGAATTGAGCGACATTGCATCCATTCATCAAAATCTCCATTGGGTGGCTTCCAGGTGATGAAACCAACTAAATATTTATCTCTTGTTATTCTAGGTGATTGTGCTCATGAGTGACCTTACCCAGCGACGAAGCTAGAAAAAAAATTAAGTCAGGTGATGAAACCAACTAAATATTTATCTCCACGTGAAGCTGCGAGAAGCAGCGACGAAGGAAGAGGAAGTCGCCGTCGCCGCTAGAATGTCGAGCAAAGAGGGTGGATTACAGAGTCGAAGGAAGAAGAAATCGCCGCTGTCGCTAGAGTGACGAGCCAAGAGGGTGGATTACAGGAGTTAGGAGGGATACAACGGAATAGCGGATTGTACCCAAATAGGGTTTGTTTCACGATTGGGCTTGGGCCTGTGATGTGATGTTCTATCTCTACGAAGGCCCAATAATTAAAAGAGGCATTTTTTTCATCTGCAGTAAATTTTAGTACTTCCTAGTCTATATAATTAGGCATAAAAATTAAGGTGAGGCCTAGGGGAGCTCCACATATCCTGGATCGGTAGCCAGGGTTGAAGCCCGGGTAGCACGGCTGCTGGCTCCATCACCGACCTTACCAAGGACGTGAAAAGATGCAACAAAGCTTTTTTTATAATGTATACCTATATTAATTAATGAAAATAAACACGCCCAAATACAAGTACACCGAATAAGGATACGAAGGACAATTGTCCAACCTATATTCTACGAGAAAGGAAGCCGGTCGCATCCGCTGCCGACGACGACCGCCGACACTAGCCGACGCCACCAAACCTGAATCACCACAAGCCGGAGGAAACCACCAGCGTTGAGGTGGACTGCAGCAGACGTTCAATCTCGCGGAGGCGAAGAGCGGCGCCGACGACGGCATCCGCTGTCGCGGTGAAGCCAAGCACGCTTAATCCCGATCTATGCCACCGGCAGATCGAGTTCGATCCACCGCATTCCATCTTGCTGCCACGCCCTCAGCCGCCCATCGTCACCGGATTAGGCGACGACGAGGTGGACGACAGTGGCGAATCTAGAATAATATCTCATTGGTGTCAAAGACTAAGTGACGGGGTCAAACATGCCTTGATTCTCTATTTTAAGAGTAATTTATAGGTGGATAAGAGCATTTTTAGTGTTATTTTTAGCAAATCATCGGGGTCAGCTGACCCCGGTAACTACACATAGATCCGCCACTGGTGGACGAAGACCGGGAGGACCTTATTCCACCATGGCTGCGTTGCCACCTCCACCAAGCTCGAGCCGTCGGAAAACCTAACCCTAGAAGAGGGACCTAATCTACACCGCCGGTCAAGGTCACGCGGCTCCCCACACATCCGAGGCCCCGAGGGCCGCCGGAGGCGGATGGGACCGGCAACCTCGCCGACGGGAGCACAAATCGCTGGTGTACAACACAAATATTTTGGTGATGTGCAAATCTCTACCACAACAAAGCTTCTTGGTGGTGTGGGTGAAGTTCAACTCGTCCTCCTCTTCCCTTGTCTTGCTCCTTCTTGAATCCTCCTCCTTTAATTCTTCCTAGAGGGAAGGAGAGCTCCTCTAACTTCTACGCCCAACAAGCTCTTGTCGAGTGCTTCTACGTGATCTCCATTGGCCATCATCCTCCTCCTTTCTTGCTTGGTGCTCTAGAGAGGGAAGAATAAGAACTACATAGGGAGAGTGTAAATAAAGCAGAAAATGAGAGAGTGAAATAAGAACTAGACAAGGGAGAGTGTGAAGGAGAAAGTGAGAGAGTAAAAAAGTGGAGTGTGAGCTCAATGGTGTTTTCAAGTCATGCTCTTTTGGATAGGTGTGTGCTCGATAGCTCAACTTTTGTGTTGGCAGTGATGTTGTAGACCTTTTGGTGGGACATATCATGGACTGTCCATAAACAAATGTCCATGGGCGTACATCAGAGCCAAAAATATAAAATTGGCATGCAAGCTTTTTAAAACTAAATTTAAAATGTTCATGATGTCAATGGTTATGCATTGATCACGACTGTGAAGATCTATAACCTTATCATTTTTGTTGTTTTTTGTAAAAAAAATCAATCTGTTTGTTCATTTGTGACCTATGTTAATGAGCTAGCTACTAGCCACTAGGCCAACATGACCTACTAGGCTATCAGGCTAGTCGGCCGGGCTGGGCCGAGCATGACTAAATGCACACATGTACACTACCGTGCTTGGGCTAGCTGTTGATCCTGTGGATGGCACAACGCCTGCTTGGCTAATTGTGCCCCTTAGTGCCATGCCCAAAGGAGCTAGTGTCTTGTCCTTGAGCCCAAAAATGCAAGTAAAGCCCAGGCAGCTAACCTCCGGCTCTAGCACCGTTGTTTCTGGCGATGCTAGGCCCAACAAGCGTTGCCTTATGTCCAAGGCAACATCTTCGGCCAAGGTCTTCTCATGGTCATATGAAAAGTGTCAACACCGGCCAACTATGACGGAGCTGAAAAGCCTTCTAACTTTGAACTTCATTTCATGGCGAGTCCAACACAGGTCCCGGGCGACTGGACGAGTAATGGGGTGGCACACGAGTTAGCTAATCTCGGTAGTCTTTGTTCTTTGGATGCTGAACCGATTCTGGGTTCAATTCCTTTATGTATTCAGTCTATAATTGCTGACGATTCATAACCATCTGAATAATGGCAATCATTATTTCCCCTCAAAAAAATCCAAACAGAACCTTCGGCCTGTGTTAAACTGAGTCTGGAAGCCAAAGAAGCAAGCGACAGCACCGCCGATAGCGATCAAAATTTTCATTCGGTGACTTGGAACCTATTGTTATGATCTTGACCGGTTTGCAATTTTGTATGGAGATTTTCTAGAGGAGATTGCAAGACATCGGAAACAAAGGGAAGAACATGGAATGCGCTGTGTTGCAAAGTTGATTAGATAACAAAGGGTTCAGAATTCAGTTCAAACTAGAAATTTGGGCGCGCCGTTGGCGCGCCAGTCTTGATATCTCATGTGTATGGCCTTCGATTTTATCTCTTGGGGTAGAGTTTCTACATATATATGATTTAAGGAGAGATGATGTCCGGCAATAGTAGGAAGCATAAAAAATGACACGAAGCAATATTATATCAGTAACAATCCATGGAGATGAAATCTTCATTTTGGTTTTGGCCTTAGTCCAATCTTTTTTTATGTCATTCTTAAATTTTTTGAGAGCTCATTTCTCTGTTGGAAAATCTTGAAAGCATAGATAAAAATGTAGCTTTAAGTAAGCATCGGAAAACACATGACAGGGAGATGAGAAGGAAATAGGAAAGTTATTGAATTGATAAAAATAATGCAGTATACCTCGTCAAGTGTGTGGTCCTACTGATACACTGTAATTTTCTTTGATTTTACTATGAATTTCCAGCAAAAACCTCGTCAAGATTGTGGACGAGGTGTGCGGTTCTATGATCATGGTTCATGGACCAGATGGACCGACGCACTGAGACCACACACTCACCAACACCAAAGTCAGTTATCAAAAAAAAAAAATGTTCAAAAGAATGCCGAGACCTTATCAGCCTTTTTAGATCTTGTAGTCCATGATTTTTACATGACCTCAATTGTGATGCATTATGCAAGAATCCTCAATTGTGATGCATTATGCAAGAATTCACGGAGTTGTTTTTAAAAAGAAAGGTACGGATGGAGTATGTGCACATCATGACGAATCTACTAAGGAGTAGTGATTAACTGATTATAACGAAACTAAACAGCCGCGTAGGAGAAGTACTTAAGTTACACCAAAACGAAGTTAAAAACATATCAGAAATATATGTGAACATGCAGCTAGAGAAATTTACCCTTCTTTAAGGGGTTCATGTGGGCCACACAAGCAGCCAAGATGGGTTATAGGTGGGCAATTGGTAATGGTGAGAGGGTTAAATTTTGGGAAGAAAACTGGTTAGGCTCTTCTTGCTTAGCAATCCAGTACTGGAAATTGTATAGACATCTAAATGAAAGAAAATGAAAAAAATAAGTCAGTAGCCAGTCTTTAGGATGGTGTTAACCTAAAATTACTTTTAGTAGGATGGGTGATCAGAGAATGATGGACATGGGGGATTAAGTCTGTCAGATTGCCTCCACAATCTCATTTTCTAGTGATGAAGATTCTATGATTTGGCAATTTACTTCAAGTGGTGTATATTTAGTACAATCTTTATACAAAATAGTAAATTTACGTTTTGCTTGTAATGGTTCTGGTCCGTTGACCCATGGTTAATAGACCGGGGCGTAAAAAGCCCTATTACTCTAAAAAAAATCTAGAGAAATTTAGGAGGCAATGCATGTTTCATGCAAGGATATGAACGTACGACTGATGATGGAGCGGCAAACATTCAAATACTTCCTACATATATATTTCCTAAACAGAGCAGCATTGCACTAGCTAGCTAGCTAGCTAGCTGTTAGATCCGTGACGCAAATCAGCGAGTCCACACTCCTCACGCGTGAGGATAGAAGAAAATAGTCTATATACGCGATCGAGCGATGAAACAGCTCGTGTGTAGTAGTAGTAGTTCTCACCGAAGATTGTGTTGGTGGGGTTCAAGGCGGCCTGGTTCACCGCCGCCTCGCCAACGAGCTTCTCGGAGTTGGCGAACGCGACGCAAGACGGCGTGAGGCGATTGCCCTGGTCATTGGCGATGACCTCGCCGCGGTCGTGACGCCACACAGCCACGCACGAGCAGGTCGTTCCCAGGTCGATGCCGATCGCCGGTCCGTCGCCCTTCGAGGCCACCACCGCCATCGTCAGAGGCAAGCAACAAAGTAGAAAGTACTCGGAATTTATCGATGTGCTATTAGGACACGGGGTGTGCGTATATATGCGGAATATATTGATGCCGCTTCGGTAGTCGTGCGTGCTAGGCAGCCGTTCTCTCCACGACGGCTCTTTCCTTAAATGGCCATATAGTACTCCTTGGAGTATCCTCATGACTCTTTTCTTAAACTCAATCTCTAAGAAGAGCCCGATCGAATACAGTTTTTTTTAAAAGAGTCCCAATAAAAAACTATAGGATAGTTTTTTATACTTGTTATTTTGTTAATTAATATATAGACACCACATACGAAAACTGTGCTTCTTATTGTGGATATTTCTAAAAATAAAATCATCATCCAATCATCTATCTTCTCTCGTAGCATCAACCAATCACTTTTATTTATCTTAGTTCTCACATAGACATAGTTTTCTATGTAAGAAACAATTTTCTTCTCTTTCCTTCAGCATTTTGCTTGGTTAATTGACACCCTAATTAATAGCTATAGAAAGAGTGTTATAAGGTACTGTTTGGTTCAGGCACATCATATAAGATGGTTTCATCTCAGTTTTTGGGAGATAGGACGATCCTATATGTTGTTTGGTTAATGATGGTTTTGTCAAAGCTTGCACCACATTTTTCAGATTGGTTTTGGTTCATTAAAAATGGTATGAGTCACCTAACATGTAGGGCCCACATGCCAGCCTCTTTTTTCTTTCTTCTTCCTCTCTCTTCCTTCTTTTCTATGCACACGCGTCGAGCAACCTGCATTCATAGCAAACAACAAGGCGGTATTGGGGTGGAGCTGGCCCTCACCGCACGGCAGCGCTGCTGGCCGAGGTCAGTCGCCTGACAGCGAAAGACCTAGTTTGGTTTAGTTATTTGAGTGACAACCATGTGAACTAACACTTCATCAAGTATGATTAGCTAGTGTCCACTTGATGGTGATAAAAAACACATAGGAGGTCATGGAGATGGAGATCATGATCACACACATGCATAAGTTCTTGAAATGGTGAGAAGTCATCTTTCAACAAATTTATGCCCATGTGTCTTAGGGATGGAGTTTGCCATGGTTATCCATCGGGCAAACACATAGTAAATACTTTGCCTTTATTAGTTTATTGCTAGAAGCTTGATTGTAATATCTCATTTTCTCTCTTTCTTTGTTTCTTAACTTCTCTCTATTTGTACTCTTCTTTCCTCTTTCTTTTTTTTTTGAAATTCTTTTCTCTTTCTTTAATACACGTTTTTAAACATTAAGCTACTAAAGGGAGAAAATAGTGGCGTTACTCTTGTGCAGTCCCACTATGTGGAAAAGGTTTTAAGTCGCTTTGGCTATAGTGACTGCAAACCTGTGTCCACTCCCTATGATCCAAGCTTAATTCTGAGAAAGAACAAAAGGATCATGAGAGACCAATTGAGGTACTCCCAATCATTGGCTCACTAATGTACCTAGCCAGTGCAACAAGGCCTGACATCTCGTATGCTGTGAGCAAATTGAGCCGGTTTGTATCAACCCCAGGAGATGATCATTGGCGTGCTCTTGAGAGAGTAATGCGGTATCTAAAAGCAACTGCAAGCTATGGCGTTCACTATACCGGGTACCCAATGGTACTGGAGGGCTTTAGTGATGCAAATTGGATATCAGATGCTGATGAGTTAAAAGCCACGAGTGGGTATGTGTTCACACTTGGAGGTGGTGCTGTTTCCTAGAAGTATTGCAAGCAGACCATCATTACGAGGTACGGTCTACCATGGAAGCAGAACTCGCGGCACTGGATACCGCTACTGTTGAAGCCGAATGGCTTCGGGAGCTCCTGATGGATTTGCCGGTGGTTGAAAAACCTGTGCCCGCCATCTCCATGAACTGCGATAACCAGACTGTGATAGTCAAAGTTAACAGTTCTAAGGATAACCTGAAGACTACAAGGCATGTAAAGCGGCAGTTAAAGTCTGTCAGAAAATTGAGAAACTCCGGAGTGATAGCATTAGACTATGTCCATACGTCTAAAAATCTGGCAGATCAATTCACAAAGGGGCTATCACGTAATAAGATAGATGGCGCATCAGTGGAGATGGGACTGAGACCCACCTAAGGTCTACCGTAGTGGTAACCTGCTCTATGTGATCGGAGATCCCGTGAATTAGAGTGGTGAAACAAGCTACGGGGAGGCCGAGGAAAGAGACCCCTTAAAAAGGTATGTCTCGTTATGAAATGCATCTCTTTCCATGACTGTATGGCAGGTTGACGTATGTCTTAATGTGATCCGAGCGGCTTATTTAAGCGGGGATGTCGGCCTACAGGACATCCTATAAGGAACACACCTATATGAGCTCGACTGTTGGTCCCAGTCTACGAGATTTGGGTGATCTCTAGATACTCATGAAAAGGCACGGAGTTTAACTTATATGCTCCAACCGAGGGGATGCTTTAGGCAACATAGTATCAGTTAAGGAACTTGGTGAAGCTTTTGTCGCACAAAACCGGCAATTCAAGGCATAGTCCATTGTTCAAGTTGTGACCAAGTGGAACCCTCGCTTCTAGATGGATGTTCAACTTAACAGTCCCCATCGAAACGCCTGGTATATCAAACAACTCAAGAACAGAGAGCATCAATTGTGTGCCCTAGGAATTTGGTGGGGATTGTTGGATTAATTGGGCTAAGCCCATGTTAGTATAGCAATTAATCAAGCTAATTCCAAAGGCCCACAACTAAGTGCTAAGTGGGAGTGGTATTAGTACCACATGGTTAGCTCACTGAGAGTGAGCCTAACTTAAATAGGAAGTTGGCTCCTCCTATGTGGAAGGTGAGAGGGAAATGGGGGTGACCACGTGCGCGCCGCCGCCGCCGTGCCGTGCCGTGCCGAGCCGCGCGCGCGCCCGCGCCCGCCCCCGCCCGCGCCCGCGCCCTTGGCCAGACGTGATGTGCTGGGCCATGTTTTGCCGTTCAGCCCAACAATCCACTTGCGCCTGATGCGCCCTAGGGTGAACGCGAAAGACCAAAATGCCCCTGCATCGCTCCTGTATAAATACAGCAACCACCCTCCTGTGTCTAAACTACGCTTCCATTTCTCAACCCAGCCGCCACTGTGTTCTTTGAGCCTGAGCTGCTCTCTGCCATCTCCGACCCGATTCCTTGCGCGCACAAGGGGATCGGGTGAGCAGGCCTCCGGAACTTCTTCCCGTCAAGCGTAACTGCTCGGGTAGGCGGGAAATCAAGTTTTTGGGGAGCGTCTCCCGAGCGCGGCTGCTCCGTCCGTCAACATGCCCGTGACGAGATCTGGTGCCGGTGGATCCGACAACGACAACAATGGTGGTTCACTGTCCGCGGGTACCGGAAGTGCCACGCTTGGGTATAAGCTTAAATCCCTCTTTGTGCTTCATATTGTTGCTCCTGTTTTGCTATGCATGATGTGTTGTGCTAGAGGTAGCAGTAGCTGTGAAGCTGTCGCTTGCATAATACTTGTGTTAGGATTTTGCTTATCGAATTTATGGATTAATGCATGGTGTAAAATGACTAAATATCCAACATTTTATCCCTCCTATTGTCCTAACAAATATAGTCAGTCAGATCTATAGATTCTTTATGATGTACTAACTCCATTCTAAATTATAAAGAGTTTGACTGAATCATCTGATTCAAAAAATTGTGCAAAAAATATCTTTTGTTATGGCTTATTTTATTAATAAAAGTTCTTAAAAAACTTAAATTTGCTTATATTTGTACAAATTATTTGAATAAGGTAAGCTGTCAAACTTGAGGTAAAAAAGTCATGTTTTATAATTTGAAACCGAGGAGTAACTCATAATTATTTTTTGTGGTAAGAGAATATCAATCTGCTCATACTCATCCTATTCAGCTGATGGTTTCTGTGGTTGATAAGCCAGCTGATGTCGTTTTGTTGTGAGCTTCATCAACATCAAGTTCTGCCTATATTATGTTTCATAAAAAAAAATCTATTTGTATATAAAAGGTTTGTGCAATTCACTTTTTTGCTATAATTTTAATACAAGACATTCATATAATTTGACTCTTCATTCCTTTTTTTTTGAAAGGATCGACTCTTCATTTGAAGATAAGCCACATTGAAAAACTACCGGTGTAAACTTTGGTTACTGGCCGGAGTCTGGAGGAATCTTCCAAGAGGAAAATCAACTCTTGCTCGGTCATGTTTCATCCTATATCAATTAATCTAGGTCAGTTCTCGAGAGGATCAAGTAGGACTTTACGAAATTCTAGGTAATAACGTCAGAGCACGTTGATGCATGAACTGGATCATGGTGCGCGCCTCGGCACTTGACACGTGTAAGATCGAACATCTCTCCGGTGCAGAAACAGAAAACAGAATATTGCTGGTGAGCAGAGGCAGAGTCTAGAGGCACGAGCACGACACATATTGCAGACGACACGTCAGTGTAAAACACGGAAGGCGTCTGCCCCGCCCAAAGTCAAGATCTTCTTCTAGACGGCTATCCACGGGAGGCTGTGGACGGCCGAGCGACGCAAGCGCCATGGTCTACAGCAAGATGACGCCTGTATCATGTGCCTCCAGGAGCCCGAGGGCTTCCACCACCTGCTGGCCTCTTGTGTGTTTGCCAGGGAGGTCTGGAGCCGCGTGCTCGCCTTGGGCGGACTGGCCCATCTGGCCCCTTCGCAGGAGGATCGCCTCGACGGCTGGTGGTTCCGCACCCGGGAGCTGTTCCCAACTGATTTGCGGAAGGCCTTCGACTCGCTTGTGCTGCTCGTGACTTGGTTGGTGTGGAAGGAGCGCAACAGCCGTACGTTTAACGGCGCGACTGCATCAGCGGCTTCCACTACTCAACGCGTCCGGGAAGAGGTAAACTCCTGGGTGGAAGCTGGGTTTAGGGGGATTGCGCCCCTGCTGGCAGTGGTGGGGTGGCTTTAGCTGTGCCTCTCTCCTCAGAGCAAAATTTGTTTACGTCTTTAGTACAACCTCCTAGCACCGCCGTCTAGCCGGCGCCTTGTGTTTGTGTGCTGTCCGCCGGTGTCTAAGGCATCTCGCCACAGACGCCGTCGGAATGTAATCTTTATAACTCTTGCTTCTCTTAATGAGTAACGCGCCAAGCACGAGTTCGAAAAAAAAATCAGTGTAAAACACAAACAGTGGGGCAGCCGCAGATTTTGGAATCGACGCGCAAACAAGAACGTTGCGCAATCGTCAGTTGAGTTCTACTAGTTGCCGTGCCGCCCTACGAAAGTCAACTCCCTCCCTCCTATTGCCGTCGTCCCTCTAGCCGTTGGTGCTTGTCGGTCTGGTGTCCAATGCTGAGTCAAGCCAAGGCCAGCAGGGCTCCTCGTCGTGGCCCCATATAGGCCATAGTAATGGAGGATCCGATTCCATTAGAGCACTCCGGTACTAAAGCAGAGGTTTTTGGGAGGGTTTTCTCTAGAAAATTTTCCAACTGAAACTTTATTGCGATTTCAGAGAAGACTAATCTAGGTTTTAAACTGCTTCTATGCAATTTTATAACTAATTTGTTCATGCAGTTGTATGTTTTTACTTGTACGCATTGGCATTTTCAATAACAGTTGAGATAAACGCGGTTGGTTAAAGAAACATAAAAATGGGAACCAATAGTATGTGCAGATGGTTTTTATTGTGGTGAATGAGGTGCACTCCCTTCGTTCTAATTAGTTATGTAGGAAAAGCTACATACTCCCTCCATTCCAAATTATAAGGCATTCCAAGAATCTTAGAAAGTCAAAGTTTTTCAAGTTTGATCAAAATTATAGAAAAAAACTACAATTATTTGTGACATCAAATAGATACGCATTGAAAATATAAGTAATGGAGAATATAATGGTACTTAGTTGTCATCGTAAATATTATTATTTTGTTGTATAAATTTGGTCAAAGTTGAAATTCTTTGACTCTCCAAGATTCTTTTAATGCCTTATAATTTGGAATGGAGGGAGTAGATATGAAAAGTCAAAACATTTTATAATTTAGAATGGAGGGAATAGTAAAGAGGAGAGGTGCACATTTGGACATTTGGGTGTTAACCCAAAAAAAAAATGTTTTTTTATGTTAGTGAAAGAGTGGCAGTAAAGAGTAGAGATGCACATTTGGGCATTTGGAAAACAACATAACACATCCTTCTTTATCAAACGAATACAATTAATCTTTTAAAGAAACAAAGAATATTAGACCTTATCTAATTTTTGAGAATTCAGTTGTGACTTGTGTTTAGGACAGCAAGAAGATCCATCCACTTTGTCCACCCCAGATGATGAACTAGCTAGCACAGGCACAGCTAGTAGTTCTAGTTGACTCTGTTGCAAAATTTCCTTATCTCCCCTTGGCTGCCGGTGAGGACGTCGAGGTGGCCCATCTTCACCATGGCGGACGCGAACCGCGAGGCCCAGAGCGTCCGGTTCCCCGCGTAGAGGTCGACGAGCGCCGCCGTGTCGTTCCGGCTGAGCAGCGTGACGTCCGACGTGAAGAGCACCTCGCGCGCC
The DNA here is from genome assembly GCA_018135685.1 of Themeda triandra. Taxonomy (NCBI): domain Eukaryota; kingdom Viridiplantae; phylum Streptophyta; class Magnoliopsida; order Poales; family Poaceae; genus Themeda; species Themeda triandra. The sequence goes on along the minus strand of JAENPR010001352.1, from coordinate 109,326 downwards.
TGCACGTTCCTGTAGTACTGGTTGTCGAGCCGGAGCTCCGTCCCCGGGTCCAGGTCCACCACCCGGTCGCGCCGCCCCGTCGCCGCGGGGCACCGCGTCCTGAGCTGCCTGCCGTAGGTGTCGTCCATGTCCTCGGCGATCTGCGGGTAAAGACGGAAGGAGAAGGCGGAGCAGTGGGAGCGGCCGAAGGAGTGGGCGCCCGAGAGGGTGACCATGTCGTCGGCGGTGAGGTTCTTGGCGGCGAAGGTGTCGACGAGCACCGTGGCGTTGGCGAAGGGCCCGGGAAGGCTGTTGAGCACCTCGGACGCGTTGGAGACGCGGCCGTCGCGCCGCCCCGCCGGCATGGCGAAGTCGACCCCGCCCATGAGGCCGCAGGCGTCGCGGGCCGCGAAGGCCACGATGTCGGCGCAGGAGACGGTCCTCCGGCACCGTCGCTCCAGCACGCGCTTGGCGCGGTTGATGACGCTGAACCCGCGGAGGCTCGGGTTGTTGGCCTGCGACGCCTTCTCCACCGTGCTGGCGTTGCTGCCGGGTGCCGCATCCAGCAGCACCGACGCGTCACACCCCTGCATAGACATAGTGAGTGCACGATATATAAGCTTGGCGAGCTTGTTGCCTAGAGATGATTCTGTTTGAGCACGTAGATGCCAATCTACGAACGGGCTTGTTTGTTGCTTACCCTGACGAAGCAATCGTGGAAGAAGAGGCGCACGAGGCCTGGACCATTGCCGGGGTCACGGCGGATGGCGGCGTGGACGATGTTGCGGATGAGATCCTCTGCCCGTGGGCAACTGCGGCTGTAGTAACCAACTTGTAACGGGGCCTCCGATGATGCGACAGAGGAGACGACGATCCACGACAGCAGGGTGGTAAGAGCAGAAAGCTGAGCAACACGAGTGCTGCCTGTCTTCATCTCTGGTGCCGTGGGTGTGTCAGGATCTCGTTGCTGCCGGGGTTTTTGTGATACGGCACTGCTCCATCAATGCGTCCCTAAATGGAGGGAGATGAGATGATATTGTGCAGACAATTTATATACGCCAATCGATGAAACGATGCACTGGCCGATTATGTTTCCTAGGCTACACTAGAGTAGACCAACGGAGCAAACAACTGAACAAGAGTTGACTACAGAGTAACTGGCCTCAAGGGGGAACTAGTACGTACCCCGGCCTTCAATCCTACAATCACCTTAACTTCTATCTTAAATTTTACTAACACTATTGAAGTTTGTAACATTATTTATAATATCAAATTGATATATTATAAAAAGTAACATGCCTGCTTTTGTCAACTAGCTCTCCTTGGTGGCGTATACATATGTGTTATATAACTCATTTTGAGCTCTCTATGAGCTCTAGCTTGGATAGACACATCCTTTCTTGAGAGCTCTGTTCCTAGAGGAGAACATATTGGTAATTAGCTAGGGTTTTGACTGAAAGTTAAAGACTTGTTAGTGCATGATATGAGTAAGAATATGTGCATTATTCTCTACAAGCTATTGGTTGTTGTTTCGGGGGGGGGGGGGGGGGTGGTTTGTTAGATCAAGCCTATTATTCCAAGTGATTGTGGCTTGATGATCTTCCACTTAAGGCCTTGTTTGAATGTTGATAGATGCACCTCAATCTACATGTTTTAGTGTGGATTGGAGTGTCAACAAGGCACAAAACTATGTTTGTTGGGAAGCCACACAAGTTAGTATTCGGGTACAGTGTCTTCTAAATCATTTCTGTAGTAGTGACATTGGCACCATTGAAAAAAAAAATCCAGTATCAATATCTCCGTTAACTTATTAAACTTAATTCATGCGTTTCTTGAGACTTCCTAATGCTTTTGTGCTAGAAGTGGTTGTTGAGATGCTTCAATCCTTTATTATTGATAGAGTCTCGCAGCTAGCATATTATGTTCTCTTTCTTGTATGAGGGTCTATTACTTGTTTTGGTTTTAGTGTGTTAGAGCTAATATGAAGCTTGTCATATTATATTTTCAGTGTAAGTGGTACTTTTTTTTCGATAAAGAATATTCAATATCCGACCTCTACATCCGGGGATGTACACATCCGATTGTTACAAAAAGATATAGAAAAACAAAAGAGCGAAAAGTCATAGTCTTATACATGGACCAGGACATTACATCAAACGATAAATGCTTCGACCATTTATTTGATCAACGAGAGGGCGTCTTTGGCTTGCTCTTGACGCCGCAGCTGAGTCCCATATGCCGCAGTGCAGGGCATGGCTAGTAGAAGGTATACTTGTGTTGATGCCTTCAAGAAGGTAAATGACATCCGCAGACGTCATCATCAACGAAAGGAAGAGGAAATTACAGCGACGCCTCTAAGAGGGAAGATGACGTTGATTGCGTCATCGCCGCCGGCCCAGCACAACCAGGCAAGGTTTTCACTCGTATTCCAAGATCCTGCAAAAGCACGTGGTCCGTGGGAGGGCGGGTTGGACGGCTTCGAGATGACCGGTGCCAACACTGCCATCCTCATTCGGTGCCCGGGAATCCAAATCGACCCCCAAGCCACCGCCAGGGAAGATGTCCCTGACCCGAGGCAACACCCGCCCGAGTCCGCATCGCCGGAGCACCACCCGCACCGAGAAGGGGGCAGCACGGGGCAGCAGCTGGCGGATCCAGGCCTGAGATATCCAGATCGGCCCGCCGCCGCCAGACCCCTTCACCGGTGCGGGTACGCCGGCCGCCGAGTCCATTCATCCACCAAATGGTGGGGAGAACGGTGTCGACGTCCGTGTTGCCGAGCCCGAGGCGCGAGCCGATCAGTCATCACCGTCGAGCAGGCCACCCCACGGAGACCAGATGCGGTCACCCGATGCCCAGAGTCAGCCCCCGCCGCCGCTGTTCGCCGCCGAAGAGGAGGTAGGGAGGGGGGAGGTTGGGGAGGGAGGTGGGAGAAGGGGTGCTCACGCCCGCACTGGGCGAGAGCCCCGCCGCCGTCGTCATGGGGAGCTGCGGGAGCTTCCGAGCAGTTCCCTTCGGCGGTGGCGAGGTGGGGAACGGAGGTTGGAGGCGGTGGGGTGGAGAGCGGTGGGGAGCCTCTAACACTAGCCCACGTCCTCGTGTAAGTGGTACTTGGACCATTAATGAAATATTTGTTATACTAAGGTTTAACCTGTGCTACAATATTTTTCTAAAGCTCAGTTCATCTTCTTTTGCTATTTGATACGATGGTACTCTTAGTGTCAATGAATACTAGTTACTCTCTTCCATCTTAAAAGAGTGCACTTTTAGATCCAGTCAAAGTCAACTTATTGAGTTTGAATAAGTTCATAGAAAATGGGCTGGGCTCCCGTATTCTTAACATTGTTTAGAAGTCTAATTATGATTTTGTCCATTCATTTTCAAATAAAGAATTTACTCCTATCTGGTTTAAAGGAGTTAATAACAGTGTCAGCTCAGCTATAACAGATTAGTATTCGCATGCAAATTGGCCAATTTCATCTAGTTTTTTAGTACACTCTGTCATATTTACATATGTTTTGACATCAAATATTTAGACTACATTTTGAAAGAACTCCTACAATGAATTTGCAAATATTTTAACATAAGTGAAGTTTAACAAGCTACACAAGGTTAAATGACCCCGCGGAAATTGGGGACTTATTAGGATAGGGTAAGGGTTTACTATAGTCTTTAATTTTTGAGAAGTGAGCCTGGTTCACTTGGGTAGGTGACTCAATATGGCACTACACCTAGCCACTCAGGTTCAAATCCCGTCGGAGCGAATTTCAGTGCTTATTTTCTTCTTATTAATGAAAAGCCCCTAGTTCATTCTAGGTTGGGTCGCGTTTTTTTATAGTCTTTAATTTTTATTCTTTATCTTTTTAAAAATTAGTTAATGACATTCAGCTATTATAGTCTAAAACAAATGAACAGTGAATTTATATCTCAAGTGAGGATATTAAAATAAAATTAGAAGAAATAACGATAAAATCATAATTGGCCTTAAAAAAGCAGGGGCAAGAACATCAATCTCCAAATAGTATTATCAATAAATATAGTTCTAAATAGATACACTACAAAATATATTCCGTTAGAAATTTCATGATGTTTTTTAAATTTTATAAAATATTGGTATTTTTTGAAACGGGAGTACGAAGGCTGGCCACGAGTTTTTTTTTAATTAAAAAAAGGGCACGTGCGGAGCCCCTTGGAAGGAGTGTCTCGTGTCAACTGTCGAAGATAGACGTTGTTTCGTGGGCAGTCGTGCCAATTTTGCTGCAGCGTATGACTTGCCGGATTCTGTCTGCTCGTTCCTTCCCTATCATTCTTCTCTTGCAAACGGTCGAATAACAGTGGAAATCGTGCTTCCACTGGCACGCGTGTCCGTGTGTGCAGGCCATCTGCTCCAGCGTCGATCGATCCCCGTGCAAATGCCGACGCTGCACATTGGGATTTCCAGCTGCCCTCAGAGTTCCGCGATGCGCTGCCGACCTACAAACACACAGCTTTGAACAACACCGCGTTATTGCTTCTCACTTCTTTGCCAACCGGAACCGAACAAATGAACAAAATAAATTTCGCACTGGAATCAGTGTCTCGAACTACACTGTGCTTCCTGAGCTTACCATCATCAGAGATGGGGCTGCTCCAATATATAGCTAGCGATGCAACTCGCTTGTATTTTTTTTTGAGGGCTTAGTGGAGGAAAACCCCTCCCACCTATCTTTTTCTCTTTATTGATAAAGGGTTCAAACTGAAATTACAGGCGCATGAGATGTGCTAAAGGAGCTTCCAGAGCTCAAAAAAAAAAGCAAATTACATTAAGGGATATTCTCCTAGGGAGAATTGTTTATTTTGCCCTAAAAGAAACTTCGCTTACTTATTTGGCCCAACTTTTTTTAAATTTGTCTATTTGACCCTAAAGTGAAATTTTCTTACTTATTTGGCCCTCCGTCAGTTTGGAGGAGTTAACGGTGTCAACTGGTAAAAAGACCCTTTTGCCCCTGCAGTTAAAAAAATAAAAAAACAGCAGCTGGTCCTCCCTCCCTTCCCTCGCTGCTTTGCAACCGCAAGTCTGCATGTCTACCGAGGAATTGAATTTTCACCTGAATCTCAGTTAGACGTAAATGTCTAGTTTTAGAAGTTAATGATTTGATTTCTCTTCATTAACCGTAGTAAATGTCTATTAAAAATACCTATAATGATTTGATTTCTCTTAATCACAACCAACTGTGAAGACCACAAGATCATATAGAAAAATATATCTGGCAACCGTAAGTTATGGGCAACGTAAATGGAAAGAAAATCTCTGAAAGTTTTCAGAACACGGTTCTCGCATCCATCGAACATGTACAAAAAATAATCGAATCGAAATCAGAAACAGCAGTGACAAGTGAGATACTCCATCTCCGTTTACAGAAAAAAAAAACATCACGGTGATAGAGACGCTTCTTTGTTGGTCATTGGTCTTCCGTGAATGGGAGCTGCAGGGGCAGGAGATTGTCGCCGCTCGCGGCCAGCATAGCACCGACTGCCCGAGAAAGCTCATCGCCCCAGACGCGTCGCCGCAGCAGGTGTGGAGGGAGCGCCGCGCCGCACCACGGCCTGGAGGCCGCCGCCTGCAGTAGGGCCTCCGCGCCGCCGCCATCCTTCGCGGCTGGAGTCGAGGTCTGGAGGGTCGCCGCCCACGGATCCTCCATGGGGATGGCACCCTCGAAGCCGGATCCTCCATGGACGCCGTCGTGACGGGGATGGGCCGCCACCGTCCCTTGCCGCTGGAGGAGCTGGCCTCCCCGTTCTGGCCACGGCGGACGGCGACGCTGGACACTGGACGGGACGGGCGACGCTGCACGCTGGACGGCGACGCTGGACGAGACGGGCGACGCGGGATGGGACGGGCCAGGGGCGCCGCTGCAGCTTCCAGGCCAAGCGGATCCGCCGTTGGGGGCCCCGGATCCGCCGGCGTGGAGGGCGGTGGAGGCTCCTCCTTGCCGCCGTGGGCGGCACCGCCGCCGCCATCGTCCATGGCCACCCGGTCACCTCTAGGGCCACCGCGAGGAGGAAGGCGACCTGCAGCCGGCGGATCTGGAGGTGGGGGGGCGGCGCCGGCGGCTGCAGGTCGGCTGGAGCGGCGGCGGGATCGCCGTGCGCCATCGCCGGTCGCCTGGTCCGTCGCGGCCTTTTTTTTTTTCTCCCCGTGCGTGCGCTCGAATGGGAGTCAGGGCCGAGAAGGAGTGCTGCTGCGTGTGTGAATGAAACAAAGGAAAGGGCAATTTTGTCTTTTCACCCGTGACCGGGTAGGCGATCTGACGGGAAGAGCTCGCGGAGCAAACGGAAGGCCAGGCCAAATAGACAAGTTCGAAAAAAAGAACACATAAGTAAGCGAACTTTTTTCGGGGCCAAATAAGCAATTCTCCCCTACCACGATTTGAGCAAACCAACACGGCTAGGTTTGGATTTGATACATATCAATCCAAATTTATGCTTGAAATTAATTTTCCAGTTGCCCATTCTGCATGCTTCAAATTTGTATTTTTAATAAGATTCTTTTAATCACATATATAAAGTAGTGTATGTCTATGATAGACTGAGGATGACAAAATAGAGTTGCACATAAGTTAAATCATCATGTTTGTCTTGACAATATGATAACTATGTGGATAGTGGATGTCCTATTACATTGTATTGAGTACTATACGTTAGAAGCTGCTCCCCATCCCAAATTATAGGTTGTTTAGTTTTTTCAAGGCTCATCATAATTTTTACTATGTACCTAAATATATGCTATGTCTATATACAATACATAACAAAAATTATGAATCTAGAAAAGCCAAAATGACATGTAATAATTTGGAACAGAAGGAGTAGTGAGTGCATAGCACAAATGTAGTCTACTAGACTACTTCATATGGTTGAAAAATCATGTCAGAGATGTAAGAGAACACACCAAAAAGAGTGAAAGAAACCATAGATTTAGAATGCATAGACATAAGAAATTAATTTATGCAAGGAGGCACGCTACAAATCCTAGAAAAACAAACATCACATACAGATATAAGACTGCACAACCACTAGTGAAACCAAAAGTATACTAGTACACGATACCATATCTTATTGCAAAAGTGTATGTGAGGGAGAGGGAGGGAGCAAGGGATAGAGGGAGCCTACAACCGGCAGTAGTAGAGGTTGAGAGAGAGGGAGGGAGCGAGGGATAGAGGGAGCCTACAACCAAGCAATAAAATATCACACACATTAGAAGTGAGATCGCCGTATTTTTGCAAGAAACCAACAAAACAAAAAAGTTAATAAGATAGGAAAAAAGAATAGAAAAAGATGTGTTATAGAAAATGGCCTATTAAAAATGTTGTGTATTTTTATTGATACCTAGATTCAAAGGTCATTTGCAACTAGCAAAACCTTTATAAGAAAAGGCTACAACCTAATTGTTGTTTGTTGTTATAATTTCTTTCCACATATTCAGTGCGACCCATCATGATCCAACTATGCATGGACATGCATATGCCTCCTGTCTGAAACCTAGAAGAAAAAAAAACAAAAAAAAAACTGCTTGCACAAACACTCGAACTTCTCTCCCTAGAGCCCCAAAATATTTGAGAGTTACACTGGGCCAAGAAGCAATATTTGAAATTTGGTACAAGGTAGACTATTCTACCAGTACATTGTGCTACGAAGGTGGCCCATTTTTACGACAGCGGCCAAAACATTTTCCATGGCGCCCTAGCCCAATCAAGAAGAACGACAAAAACAAGCAGAATGTCTAGTAAGTAGTTGTCGAGCAGGAGACACAATCTATGGATCAACCTGCTAGAAGATGAACGAAGCACAAAAGAGGATAAGAATATAACGTACGCAACACAAAACTAAAGTCATAACGTTTACAAATCGAGTTAGATGAAGATAAACTTTATATGAAAAATTGTAGAGCTCAGACAGATCTGCATCTTTGTATAGATGACAAATTTTCATTTAAAATTGTTCAGTGTCCAAACACTATGTTTTGAATTATCATAGTTTGAAATTCAATTTTTTAGTTTGTTCAAACAACCTCAAATAGAGATTTGGCGTAAACTCAAGCTGCACTTGTCGGTGAGAAAACATTTTAGTTCAAACTTTTTCATATAAAATCATCATTACAAGATTGAATAATGTGAATACAAAAAAGGAAATTCAATTAGTGATGATGGAACACAATTCTATGAGTAATTAGCTAAGTTCCATGTGTCTCGTACAGCAGTTTGTTGTATGAGACAGCGCCCCTCGCGCGTATAAGATTACAACTCTATTCTTGCTTATTAATACAAAGCCGGATTACCGGATCTTTCAAAAGAAATAGTGATGATGAGTAACCGTTGCATGGACGGCTCGCATGAGGCCTCAAGTTATGATTTTGATTCCTGGTCATTGTAGGCACGTGTATTTCATGCAAAAAAAATGGTGATTTGTGACTTTTAGCACAATCATCAACATTTGTCCACTACCATTTGTAGAATTAAGGGAAACATAAATATCCAGTCAAAATTATGTCTGCAAAAGGCTTGTCTGTGAGTTCGTAAATAGATTAATTTTTATGAGTTCACAAGAACATTACGAAGAGCTAGTTTGGCAGGGCTCTAGCTCAGGGCTTCACCATGGAGTAGCTCTACGGTGGACTTGAGCACTGTTTAGTAGAGCTCTAACTCTGATATTGACACTCATATGTAACTTTTGAAACATAGAGGCTAAAATAGAAACACACTCCTTCCTCTAGCACACAATAGGCCGAGAGAGGGGCCGAAGCTAGGCGGTGCTTGCGAGTGGGACGATGTGTGTGTGGTGGTGGTTTTGGGGGGGGGGGGGGTCGATGTAACGGTGGTAGTTCACGGCCTTGTGGAGCTGGGCGAGCGTCGACGCGATGAGCGTCGTCCGTGTTGGGACTGAGCCACGACGGTGCTGGCGTGGGCCAGCAAATCCCCAGTCTTAGGCCGCATAGCCAACTCTGGTGGTCACCGACCCTCTGATTCAGGCGAGCATGAGGGAACCGGCGGTACATCTTTGTCTATTGACTGGTAGAGGTGGGCAGTTTCTGCCAACAAGATAAAACTAGAGTTTAAAAAGAACCCTATGAGAGATTAGGTGGATATAGATGCTAGACCCATCTTTTTTTTGTATATGGAAGTTCGCAAAGCTAAAGCATTTGGCTAGAAAAATTGGGAGCAGAGCTATTTTTAAGGTCTGAATCTGTCGTGGAGTTCTAATGAACACGTACTCTCTCCGTACTTGGTATTAGAAGTCGTTTAGGACATGATTGCGCGATGATGGAGTCCGGCACCATCTCCATCTCAGAGGACAGCGAGGCATCCATGGTACAACAGCGAACGCCGAGCACGAGCGGCGTGCGGCGAACAGCGAGTGGCGGCGTGCGGCTGCATGTGACAGAGTGAGCGGCGTGCGGCTGCATGCGACAGCGTGAGCGGCGTGCGGCTGCATGCGAGCGGAACACGATTTAATTAAAGCCAGCGGCATGGTGGAGAGATTTCAATATTTAGGACTCAATTCGCACGCCTTGCAAGATTTGGGATTCAATTCATCTCGCCTTTCAAGATTTAGGACCGGGAATGCGAATTGCTTCAAGATTTAGGATTTCAGCCATTTTTCCCATCTTTTCATTTTCCTGAAATGATTTCACATATCCCAGCAACTTAAAATGACTAAACTGCCCCCGGCCCACATGTCATATTCTTCTTCCTCCTCTTGCCATCTTCCATTGCTGAACCTGAACAGCATCTGCCACCGTCAATGGCGAGCAGCAGCAGCTCGTGGCCTAGGTGGTGGTAAGCACTGAGCAGCAGTAGCACGCGACCGGGGAGCTCGTCGAGCAGTAGCAGCACGCGGGCGTGCGTCCTCGGGAGGTAGAGGATGGTCTCGGGCAGGGGAGGGAAGGGGAAGGCGACGCAGGGACGGAGGGCTTTCGCCGGCTGCGGAGTCCGACGTGGCGAGCGCGCTCGTCCGTGTGCGTGCGCGCGGTGTTCCTGAGTCGCGAGGAACGGAAGTGCTCACGATGGAAGGGTAGGGATCGATATGTTCCATGTGCCAGGAGTAGTTTAGTCCATTTAGGTGCCAGGAAGAGATAAGTGATTAAAGAAAAAAATAGAAAAGAGAGAAAATACGTGAAATCGTAAATCTTGAACCAATTCGCATCCCCAGTCCTAAATTTTGAAAGGCAGACGAATTGAGTCCTAAATCTTGCGAGGCGTGCGAATTGAGTCCTAAATATTGAAATTTCTCGCTGCGCGGTGGCCTATTAACGCGGCCAGGGAAACGCGGAGCTATTAACGCGCGCGGCGTGGAAGCCGAAGCGCGAGGGGCAGCGGCGTCCAATTCTTTGCTAAGATGCCGGAACGACTTCCTTTGATTCATTTTCTGCGGACGCCAAAACGACCTCTAATACCATTACGGAGGGAGTACTTATTTATTCAATCGGTAACTTAAACATTAGTAATGATCACATATAACAATGTCTATTTAGACACATGAATAAGACAATAACAAAAGTAATGACTACTCTTTCTATTGCACTAAAATCTCAAATACAGGTACTAAGACATACTTGTGTATATATTTTTTAAACATAACAAAGGAGCACATAGATGACAGAACAATGGTAAAATAAGTATTTTATTGATTGCGGTTAATATCACATAATAATTCAATATTATTGGTAGTGATATGCAAATTAGTGATATTGATAGACACTACGCAAAACAAAAATATGTATATCAGAACAACACCACAAGTTAGGTATGAATCAAATATTAGCCATAATGAGAGCCATGACACTAAACCCAACACACTGAATAACATCACAAGTTGTGTATTCATCGATATAATCCACGTTCAAATTAATGATTCAAGCATTGGAGGTGGTGAGAGCCATATAGGTAGCATGGTAGACAAACATACCAAGGCCAATATAGAACAACATCACAAAATATATATGTGCTCATCGGTATAATTTATGTTCGAATCAATGATACAGGCATTGGTGGTGGTGAGAGCCATGTAGCTAGCACCACAGACAAACACACTATCAAGCCCAACAAACAAGTGCTATGATATACCTAGATGAGAGCAAGCACCCATCTACACAAATATGTTGGTTTCTTGTTGGCCTGAAAATAGTCCATGGCCTTTATAATTCTAATTCTAAAACTACAAAAACGGATGTATCGTTTTCCTCTCGCTAATTATAGTTAGCCCGACGCTAAACACGGTGGCGAGATAATTTTCCTGCTCCGGCTCTTCTCCGCAACCGTTGTTCCCAGCAGGACTCCGGCTCCCGCTCCCGCAGTCCCGCCTCTCTTCCCCGTCCTCCTCCAAATCCAAATTTCCTGAAAACCGCCTTCCGTGCACGACAGCTGCAGCTTGCCTCACTCCAGGAAACCGCCGCCGACGTGTTCCAGCCCGCGCACGCTTCGTCGAGGACTGCCGCGGCACACGAGCATCAGGACGAGTATTGCTCCGCCGCCCCACGACCATGCCGGCCAGCTTTGCGCGCCTTCACTCCAAGGTCGTCCGCTCGTGCATCCGACGAACCACCGCCCCACAACCACGACGCCCAACTCGCCGCGTGGTCGGCATCAGAGTCGGCTCGGCGTTCTCGGCGTCAGAGGCGTCGCGCAATTCTCGGCGATCAGAGGAGGCGCGTCATGCCGGGGAGTTCAAGCAACTTGGCAGCAAGATTTGGCCCCTCATCGACCCTTGCCTGAGTCATTTTCTATGCCCGTTGCAACTGCTCGAGTGACGCTCGCATGTTGTTTAATGAACTGTCTTTACCAAGTCGTTGTCAAGTTAATGAATTGATGAATTCCTATTAATGAATTGATGTTCTTCTCTTTCAAAAGATGGGCATTGTCATGTCACTGCAGTATTTTGTTTGGGAAAGGATGATTGCTTTATGTCCCACAAATTAATTAGAGAGTAGACAGAACAAAAGTACAGAATGCGAGCAGGTTCGAATACTTCATATCTAAAAAGGGCATGACTGTCAGGTGCCACTTCTTCGCTCCATTGGATTGCTGAGGCGACAGACTCCAATATTGCTCTAGGCAAATGATTCTCACTAATTCAGATTTCTTCTCTTCTCTAGATGCACATAATCTTTGCTCTGGGCAATCTTTACTGCCACATGAACATGTGACCTGCTACTACATTCACTTGTGAATTGTCGCCTCTTCTTAATCTGAACCACCCATCCACTTGTATCTTCCTCTATACTTGTTGCATATACAACCACTTACCTCTTGCTTGTCTTGCTCTAAAAATATTCCTTTTCTATTCAACTAATGAGAACAAAAGGTAGAAGAGTGAAGGAGGGAGGGAGGAAAAGAAAGAGTGATCAATGCTCCTCTCCACCTCACCCTCTCCCTTTTTATGCGTGATGAGGTGGGGACGGATGTTCTCTTTTTTTTTTCTAATGTTAGGGATGGTATTTATAAAAATGCCATCAAAAGCGTATAATGGGTCCCAAATATTATTTTACGAACCCTAGCATATGTAATTGGGCCGTGAACACGATAATAGGGTTCCCAACTATAATACACCCCCAAAACATGGTGTGAGGGGACAAATGCAGTGTTATATTGCAAGCATGTCCATATTGATAAGCTATTTGCAATTAACTACCGATGCTTTTTTACAGCGGGAGAGATATACGGTGTCTCTACATGTGCCCATGCACGCGCAAATCACTAAGGTCTTGTTTACATGTGTTGGTGTGGATTGAAGTGAAACTTGAACTAAGTTTTACTCAATTCACCCCACCTTATTTCATATGGATTTAGATGAATCCAACAACATCCAAACAAGGCCTAATGTGCATAAAACCAATTGGGGCACCCATGCCACGCGATTGGTGTGTGGCCAGATGCAATCTGTTGAATATATTTGAACTATATATGATCATACCCAAAGAGATATGATTGTGCAAGTTGTTATAAGGTGGCTATATTTTAAGCACAGTAATAATTTTGGTAAGTTACACCAAGCTACAGAAAAAATACCTCACCTAGCTATCAAAATTCTGTAACCCCCATGTTATTTATTAAAGATCCACTTGAGAACCACCGACTGAAGAATGTAAGGCCTTGTTTAGTTCCCAAATTCACTCCCCAATTTTCACTATGCAGAATTCCTATTCCCCATCACATCAAAATGTCGGCAAATGCATGGAGTACTAAATGTAGATGAAATCAAAAACTAATTGCACAGTTTTGTTGTACATTGCGAGAGAAACATTTAGAGTCTAATTAATCAATATTTGGACAATTTTTTGCACTAAACAGCAGTGGCCGAATCGGGGCGCCGGATTCCGGAACTAAACAAGGCCTAACATTCGGGCTTAATTCCTGGGTGGCTGGGCCATGTTTAATGTGCGTGGCACAACGGCGGAAGATGCAGGTCAAGGGGAAAACATAAAGCAGATTGAACTGCTTGCTGCTTGAAGCGGAGGCAGTTAGGAAAATCAGCTCATTCTTTCATGATTATTTGCATGTGTTAATACTTAATAGCGTTCTTGAATGAATAATAGAAATCTTATATTGACTTTTTACTAGTGTAAAAATATATAATGTCGATATTTATATAGTTTAACTGTACGTAATGTACGCACTTCTGTGTGACTGCTGGAGAGTAACAGATGACAGACAATGCAGTACGTAGCTAAACAGTCTTATGTACGGTCAGGAATCATGACGACCCTATATTTCACACTGCTGGTTCGCCGGTGATGACCAGCTCCGCTCCGCCGTTAGCCGCTGTTGGTGACATTGCAGAAACGTCTCACTTCGCCTTGGTCCCCGGTGAGCACGTCCAAGGCGCCCATCTTGCGCATGGCGTCGACGAACTTCGCCGCCCACTGCGCCTGGTTCCCCGCGTTGTCCGCCACCATCTGCCTCGTCGTGTCGTCGCTGATGAGCGCCCAGTCGGAGTTGAAGAGCACCTTCCCGTCGAGCACGTTCCTGTAATACTGGTTGTCGAGGTCGGCCGGCGTGCCCTGGTCCTGGTCCACGGCCACTGCGTCCCCGGCGTCGGTGGGGCACTGCTGCTGCAGCCCGGCGCCGTACTCCTCGTCCATGGTGTCGCTGACGTTGGGGTGTATCCGCTGCGAGAAGGAGCCGCAGTGAGCGCGGCCGATGGAGTGCGCGCCGGAGAGCGTGACGAGCTCGTCCTGCGTGAACCCCTTGGCGGCGAAGAGCTCCGTGAGACGGTCGAGCTGCGCGAACGGCGGGGGCAGGCTCTGGCTGGCGTCGGACGCGGCCGAGGTGAGCCCGTCCCCGCGGCCGGACGGGACGCCGTAGTTGATCGCCCCGGCGCTCAGGATGTTGGACGCGTCGCGCGCGGCGAAGGCCAGGATGTCGGTGCAGGACACGGTCCCCGGACACGCGCTCTCGAGCCGGCGCTTGGCTTCTTGGATCACCTCCAGCCCGCGCAGGCCGCCGTTCGACGGCGATGCCTTCTCCGGGTCCGGGTTGGCAGGGCTCGGGTCTAGGAGAACCGAACCATCACAACCCTGGCACGCACAAGATTATGCATTTCGATTTAATCGTCTTATCTTCAATCCAGCTTCTAGAATATAATGCACAAATTAGCTTCCAGTGTGTAATATACCTTGACGAAGCAGTCGTGGAAGTGGAGGCGGATGAGGCCTGCGCCGACGCCACGGTCCGCGGAGATGAACTGCTGGACGACACTCGCCACGGTGGCCTCGACGTCGACGGTGCAGTTGGTGTTGCTCGTGTAGAAACCTTCCTGCAGAGCGGCATCGGTGAAGATTGCCGTCGGCAGAAGCGCATGGAGGGCTACCAAGAGCAGCAGCATCACGTCGGCGCCACGTGACATGCTGCGCTGGCGCGGTGTTGCTTCAAGTTTCCTGGCTCTGCTTTGCTCGCTAGATATGCAGTGAGATCGAGAGGCAGAGCAGGCGAGACCTGAAACACTACACAAAGAGGATGCAAGATCTAGATATATACTGGTAGCAACTAGCAAATGATGGTAGTGCAGAACTGAAGATGCAATGGTGTTTGGCGAGTGGTGACTGCGCGGATCGTGCTGGACGAACTGCAGTTCGTGTGCATATATAGCTGTCACTGCCACTCCTGCCTCCTGGAACTCTGATTCTTAGACGAAGCTTCGAACACGGCTTCGACACATGGAGCGTTTGACTTTGCAGCGCCACCAGGGCCTGGGGATTCTCCTGCTTAAGACTCAGGTGGCATGGATAGCCAGGACATGATCGCTGGAAGATGGGAGAGGATCATGCAGCAGGCGATTTGATCAGAGGCAGGATTTGCGCTGTAAATTCCATACGAGATCCAAGATTGAAGGACCATGCTGGAATGGTTGCATTGCACCAAATTTTAATGTCGTCCAGGTAAGCATTGTATTGTAGCATACGCCATCAAGCATATATTGATGGAAGCATAGTAGTAGCACACAAGGACAGATCCATCTCGATGTGTTTATGCCGACAGGCGACAGCAATCATACAAAGATTAAAACGGCCGACAAACCTGTTTGATCGCCGAGCAGAAAAACTGCTTCTGTACTTGAGTCGACAGTTCTTTGCTACAGTTATTATTGAATTTTGTTAAATCTCCTGTACGGCCGTTGAAAGGAATCTTCAGTCCTAACAAGGTTAGGTTAGAGCTAGTGGTCTTAACCGAAAACACAGGGACCAGGGTTATTAATCTTGAGGCGTGTAAGCAAAATCCAACTATTCAAGGCCCTATTCCAAGCTCAAAAGTAGGACAAAGATAAATAGAACAATAATTACCTGCATTTCTGTTAGGAATTAGGCTACTTACTCACTTGGTGGCGCGCGGCCTCCAAGTGCCAAGCTTCTCAAATTTTCGATGGATCCATGACACCTAGCTTAGTGAATTGAGCGACATTGCATCCATTCATCAAAATCTCCATTGGGTGGCTTCCAGGTGATGAAACCAACTAAATATTTATCTCTTGTTATTCTAGGTGATTGTGCTCATGAGTGACCTTACCCAGCGACGAAGCTAGAAAAAAATTAAGTCAGGCGATGAAACCAACTAAATATTTATCTCCACGTGAAGCTGCGAGAAGCAGCGACGAAGGAAGAGGAAGTCGCCGTCGCCGCTAGAATGTCGAGCAAAGAGGGTGGATTACAGAGTCGAAGGAAGAAGAAATCGCCGCTGTCGCTAGAGTGTCGAGCCAAGAGGGTGGATTACAGGAGTTAGGAGGGATACAACGGAATAGCGGATTGTACCCAAATAGGGTTTGTTTCACGATTGGGCTTGGGCCTGTGATGTGATGTTCTATCTCTACGAAGGCCCAATAATTAAAAGAGGCATTTTTTTTCATCTGCAGTAAATTTTAGTACTTCCTAGTCTATATAATTAGGCATAAAAATTAAGGTGAGGCCTAGGGGAGCTCCACATATCCTGGATCGGTAGCCAGGGTTGAAGCCCGGGTAGCACGGCTGCTGGCTCCGTCACTGACCTTACCAAGGACGTGAAAAGATGCAACAAAGCTTTTTTTTATAATGTATACCTATATTAATTAATGAAAATAAACACGCCCAAATACAAGTACACCGAATAAGGATACGAAGGACAATTGTCCAACCTATATTCTACGAGAAAGGAAGCCAGTCGCATCCGCTGCCGACGATGACCGCCGACACTAGCCGACGCCACCAAACCTGAATCACCACAAGCCGGAGGAAACCACCAGCGTTGAGGTGGACTGCAGCAGACGTTCAATCTCGCGGAGGCGAAGAGCGGCGCCGACGACGGCATCCGCTGTCGCGGTGAAGCCAAGCACGCTTAATCCCGATCTATGCCACCGGCAGATCGAGTTCGATCCACCGCATTCCATCTTGCTGCCACGCCCTCAGCCGCCCATCGTCACCGGATTAGGCGACAACGAGGTGGACGACAAGTGGCGAATCTAGAATAATATCTCATTGGTGTCAAAGACTAAGTGACGGGGTCAAACATGCCTTGATTCTCTATTTTAAGAGTAATTTATAGGTGGATAAGAGCATTTTTAGTGTTATTTTTAGCAAATCATCGGGGTCACCGACCCCGGTAACTACACATAGATCCGCCACCGGTGGACGAAGACCGGGAGACCTTATTCCACCATGGCTGCGTTGCCACCTCCACCAAGCTCGAGCCGTCGGAAAACCTAACCCTAGAAGAGGGACCTAATCTACACCGCCGGTCAAGGTCACGCGGCTCCCCACACATCCGAGGCCCCGAGGGCCGCCGGAGGCGGATGGGACCGGCAACCTCGCCGACGGGAGCACAAATCGCTGGTGTACAACACAAATATTTTGGTGATGTGCAAATCTCTACCACAACAAAGCTTCTTGGTGGTGTGGGTGAAGTTCAACTCGTCCTCCTCTTCCCTTGTCTTGCTCCTTCTTGAATCCTCCTCCTTTAATTCTTCCTAGAGGGAAGGAGAGCTCCTCTAACTTCTACGCCCAACAAGCTCTTGTCGAGTGCTTCTACGTGATCTCCATTGGCCATCATCCTCCTCCTTTCTTGCTTGGTGCTCTAGAGAGGGAAGAATAAGAACTACATAGGGAGAGTGTAAATAAAGCAGAAAATGAGAGAGTGAAATAAGAACTAGACAAGGGAGAGTGTGAAGGAGAAAGTGAGAGAGTAAAAAAGTGGAGTGTGAGCTCAATGGTGTTTTCAAGTCATGCTCTTTTGGATAGGTGTGTGCTCGATAGCTCAACTTTTGTGTTGGCAGTGATGTTGTAGACCTTTTGGTGGGACATATCATGGACTGTCCATAAACAAATGTCCATGGGCGTACATCAGAGCCAAAAATATAAAATTGGCATGCAAGCTTTTTAAAACTAAATTTAAAATGTTCATGATGTCAATGGTTATGCATTGATCACGACTGTGAAGATCTATAACCTTATCATTTTTGTTGTTTTTTGTAAAAAAAAAATCAATCTGTTTGTTCATTTGTGACCTATGTTAATGAGCTAGCTACTAGCCACTAGGCCAACATGACCTACTAGGCTATCAGGCTAGTCGGCCGGGCTGGGCCGAGCATGACTAAATGCACACATGTACACTACCGTGCTTGGGCTAGCTGTTGATCCTGTGGATGGCACAACGCCTGCTTGGCTAATTGTGCCCCTTAGTGCCATGCCCAAAGGAGCTAGTGTCTTGTCCTTGAGCCCAAAAATGCAAGTAAAGCCCAGGCAGCTAACCTCCGGCTCTAGCACCGTTGTTTCTGGCGATGCTAGGCCCAACAAGCGTTGCCTTATGTCCAAGGCAACATCTTCGGCCAAGGTCTTCTCATGGTCATATGAAAAGTGTCAACACCGGCCAACTATGACGGAGCTGAAAAGCCTTCTAACTTTGAACTTCATTTCATGGCGAGTCCAACACAGGTCCCGGGCGACTGGACGAGTAATGGGGTGGCACACGAGTTAGCTAATCTCGGTAGTCTTTGTTCTTTGGATGCTGAACCGATTCTGGGTTCAATTCCTTTATGTATTCAGTCTATAATTGCTGACGATTCATAACCATCTGAATAATGGCAATCATTATTTCCCCTCAAAAAAATCCAAACAGAACCTTCAGCCTGTGTTAAACTGAGTCTGGAAGCCAAAGAAGCAAGCGACAGCACCGCCGATAGCGATCAAAATTTTCATTCGGTGACTTGGAACCTATTGTTATGATCTTGACCGGTTTGCAATTTTGTATGGAGATTTTCTAGAGGAGATTGCAAGACATCGGAAACAAAGGGAAGAACATGGAATGCGCTGTGTTGCAAAGTTGATTAGATAACAAAGGGTTCAGAATTCAGTTCAAACTAGAAATTTGGGCGCGCCGTTGGCGCGCCAGTCTTGATATCTCATGTGTATGGCCTTCGATTTTATCTCTTGGGGTAGAGTTTCTACATATATATGATTTAAGGAGAGATGATGTCCGGCAATAGTAGGAAGCATAAAAAATGACACGAAGCAATATTATATCAGTAACAATCCATGGAGATGAAATCTTCATTTTGGTTTTGGCCTTAGTCCAATCTTTTTTTATGTCATTCTTAAATTTTTTGAGAGCTCATTTCTCTGTTGGAAAATCTTGAAAGCATAGATAAAAATGTAGTTTTAAGTAAGCATCGGAAAACACATGACAGGGAGATGAGAAGGAAATAGGAAAGTTATTGAATTGATAAAAATAATGCAGTATACCAACAATCCACGTGTTGTGGACACCGTGTGGGGCCTGTACGATGACGTGTTGTGACATGGTTGGCCCTGACGATGTGGTTGAGTGAGAGGAATTTTGTATTTTTTATGATGAAGTAGGGTATCACAAAAAATTAAGAAAAAGATTTGAACGTGTATGGTTATATTTTAGAAGTTTTGTGGTTGAAGAATTACGGGATTCGGTGTGAGATAAAATTGAAAATTGTTCTTTTTTTTGGATGATGATAAAGGAGTGGAAAATTAGAGAAAAGGATTTGAATGCGTGGTATTTTATTTTAGAAGATTTTTGGTGCAAGAATTACATGATTCGGAGTTAGGATGAATGAGTTATAAATTTCTTAAGTTTTTCAAAGAAAACTCGTATGTGAGAAATTTGAAAATTATTTTAATTTTTTTGGATGAAAACAATGTTTGGAAAATATTTGGGTAGCTTGTAGATTGTTTGCGGTTTATTTAGAAAATTTTTGGAAGGAAAGAGCTTAGTTTGATCCTTTTGGGTACGGTTCTCGTGTGCACGTAGCAATTTTCTAGATAAATAGTGATGAATAGTGTACATGAAAGCGACCTGTGGAGTGGCTTGATCCGTTCGATCACGATCCAATGGCCGATGATTTCCAAGCGACGTGGGTAGGCTCGCATGCGCGAGCTTGGACCCTGCTTTCGTATAGTAAAGATTGTGTCTGAGACAACTGTCACGTGATTCATAACTCAGTGCACGCGCGCGCACACAAGGACAGCGAGCCCCCGGCCTCGCTGCCGGCGGTGACGCGGAGCGGGGGTCCGCCTCGTTTTCCAGTTTTCCTGTATTTTCATAGGGTCTTAATCGAGTCCTAGGCCTAGGGTTTGCTCGCCATCGATGTTCGGCGGCGGAGTTAGGTTTGGTCGGAGGAGCGTGGCTCCTTTGCGACATTGTCTTCCTGGCGACGCCGGCGATGCGGAAGTGACGGCAGCGCAGAGGAATAATTTCTCCCAGCCTCTTCCGTTCTCCGATGGCGATCTACTCCGACGTCAACGGAGAGGCTGGGGAGAACTCTCTTGGAGTCGAGGGTCGGCGCATCGTTGTCTTCGTCAGGTGATGATGCTGTTGACCCTGTTAATCTTGAGGAACATGTTTGGTGGAAACCTGAGCACTGCTCGGGTTGCCGGCGATGGAATCGAAGGATGCGTCGTGGGTACAGGAGTTGGCCGATGCGCCTGGGAGGCAACGTCGGCTGATTCGCCCAGAAGTAAGTCCTCCTCTGCGGCCTCCACTCTGTGGAGTTTGGCTCTGGTGCCTGACGACGATTGGTACGCGGTTTTGATGGCGGTGACGATGGATCTCTGAAGGCTTCGAAGAAGATGAACAGGAGTTGTAAACCTCTATGTAATTTTCCTTTTCTTTGGAGTCCAGTCTGTAAAAGGGCCGGTATAAGGCACTAAGATGAATACATGGTTCTTCTAAAAAAAAAAAGACAGCGAGGCCCAACGCTGAGCAATGGCCGGGCCATACCAACATGATCTCCCCCGTTCAGCCCATTAAGGTACCTTCTATATGATTCCTGAATTTCATTTTTTTCCCAAAAGATCACATGAGTCCTGAATTTCACTATTCATAAAAACTTCACTTAGCAATTTGGTGATGAAGCATATTTCATTTCATGGTAGATTAAAATAATTTTATATATACTGTAGCTTTTTTATGAATTTTCTATAAATTTGGCCTAGTTAAGATAAGTTTGACTTGATTACACAAAACTAAAAACGGCTTGGTAATGATTCCATTTTTTTGTGCCTTGTATAACTTGTCAATGGTGTGAGGAATATACTACTTTTATTGCAATGAGAAAATTTGACAAAAATATGTTGTAAGAAATATAAAGAGGAGTACAACTAATTTGAATCAAGAGAATGGATAGAACATGGGAAAAACATAAGCTTATGCTCAGCTAGATGTAGGTATTGTGGCAGGCAAGACGACAATGGGGCAGGGCACGACCTCTTTCTTTGTTTTCCATTGTTGTTTAGTATAGGGGATGGTTGACGATGCTGCACTTCTTCCTGATCTCGCCCTTGCTTCCGGCTGGCATGGGCAGCTTGCTGAGCTTGAGCAGCGACTCGGAGAAGTCCTCGTCCCAGAGCGTGCCGTTCTCGGCGTACTCGACGACGTGTCCGAGCGCCTCCTTGTGCGTGAGCAGCGTCCAGTCGGAGTGGAAGGTGACGATCTTGCCGAGGTTGTTGTGGTAGAAGGAGTTGTCCAGGAAGTCGGGGATCTTGCGCACCCGGCTGGTGAACCCGGGAGTGAAGCTCGCCACGACGTCGAGGTCCTCGTCGCGGATGTTGTTGTCCACGGCCGGGTCAGATCCCTGGGAGCACTTGTGCTTGAGCAGGTTTTGGTACGCCGGGGTGATCTGGCTCGACGGCTCCGACAGGCGGCCTTTGAAGGAGGAGCAGTGGCCCTGACCGATGGAGTGCGCGCCGGTGAGGATGACGAGCTCCTCCACGGTGAAGTTCTTCCTGGCGAAGTTGTCGATGAGCTTCTGCACGTCGTCGGTGGAGTCCGGGAGCTCCTTCTGGGCCTCGTCGGCGCTGGAGACGACGCCGTCTAGGCGGCCTGCGGGAACGGCAAAGTGGACGTGGCCGTTGCTGAGCACGCTGGCCGCGTCGCGGGCGGCGTACATGAGGATGTCGGAGCAGGAGACCACGCCGGGGCACCTCTTCTCGACGGCGGCCTTGATATCCTCCAGGAGGTCGAAGGCGGCGAGCCCGATGTTCACCGGTGCCTCCTTCTCCGGGTGAGGGTTGTCGGAGGAAGCGTCCAGGAGGACCGAACCATCGCATCCCTGCATGCATTTCCAGTTTATAATTTGTTAATTAGTAATACCGTCAAGTAGTTATACATGCATTTCACGCCAGACACTTTACTAGTAATAGAAAATTAGCAGAGGCGTTCATGAATGCACATGCTTGCTTAGTGCTTACCCTGACGAAGCAGTCATGGAAGAGGAGGCGGACGAGAGCGGCGCCGGTGCGGCGGTTGGCCTTGATCGCCTTGATGACGTGCCACTTCACCATGTTCTCCACGCCCTTGCACGTCTTACCGTAGTACCCGACCTCCAGTTCTTTGGCCTGCGCCAACGGCAAGGTGGCGAGGAGCGCCGCCGCCTGGACAGCCACAAGGGCGCAGAGGACTGCCGCTGAGAGCTTCATTTTGTTTTCTTTCTGAAGCTCGATCGGCTACGGTGGCACTGAGTGGCTGATGAGCAAGAGACTAGATAAGGATTCTGAGCTCTGAGGCTGGGCCTGCAGGGTTTATATTCACAAATTCATGGGTTGGGCTACCAGTTCAACAATCAAATGATTGAGCTTGGCGCCGGTAATGAGAGATTGAGAGCAGCAGAACCGGGAAGGTGCCCGTCTTGCGACTTTTTTGGCGTCATAATGTGCGTATACGTCCATAATGTATTAGCTTCAAATATGTAATAATAGTGCAGCATGCATACCTAAAGGTGTTGCTGAGTGCTGACCTGTTAAACGTGGTATTATAGGCTAGTACAGCCAGTTTGGGCTGTGGCGGTATAGGCGTGATAGAGCCAATTTGGTTCAAACTGCAATGAAGAGCTAGCGCTTTGTCTCCGGCCCTAGTTATTTCTAGAGTTGTACTCCCCTGTTCTAAATGATAATTTCATCTAATTCTATAGATAAATAATATTTACTATATTTTTAAACATAATATATTGCTAGATGCATATAAAATCTATCAACCAGAAAAAAAAAGTCCGAACAACTTAGAATTTAGGATGAAGGAGCATGTTGTTGTGGGCAATATAACAAGATGGTTAATGATAAAATGTCTCATTTCGGAGTAAATTGAAATATCATGCTATCCCGGTTTTGGATATACTGTTCAAATTAAGGTTCATTTCTATTTTATTTTAGGTTTTCTATGTAGTAGAACTTATAAATGAAATTTACTCTTCATAGCAATCCGTCCAATTAGACATGTGCACAAGGATTTAGAAAGTGCATCAAATGTTCCACTGTGTTACTATATCGCAACAGTATTTATTAAGTAGGCAAATGTTGGCATAGGGTCAGCAGATTAATCAGTACACTACTACCAAAAAAAAAATTCAACATTGTTTTTACTGACAATCCGCCTAAAACCGCTTCTGACGACATTGGACAGCGGACATGTGGCAGCATCACAGACTCAGTGCGGACGACAATTGCTACATCTGCTATCAAGATCCCAAGACCATCGACCACAACATCATCGCTTGCTCATTCTCTAGGAAAATCCGGTGGACCACCCTAGCGATGTTGGGAGTCGACGCATCCCAGGTGGGCGCAAACTCAATCATCACTTGGTGAGAGCAATAGCTCCGAAGATGGCATGGAGAAAAGAGGAAAGGAGTGGACATCCTCTTCGTCTTTGTGGCTTGGGAACTATGGAAAGAGCGGAACGCAAGATGCTTCCGTAGGGACACGGCCACGTGTAGGCGACTCATTTACTCCATCAAGCATACGCCGACCAGTGGGTCGAAGCCAGTGTGTAATTTATGTTGTTTATTACATGAGTAATCCTCATAGGATGTAATGTGAGAGAGAGGCGCTTCATGTATATCCACCCTCCCAAAATGGGCACGAAACTGCGGATGTAAACAAATCTTCTTAAATACAAAGATGTGCAAGTCTTTTGTGTATTCGAGAAAAAAAAAACCCTGCTTGTGATAAGTTATCACTGTTGGTTTAGAAATAGTGTTTGTGATAAGTTATCACTGCTTTTTTTAGAAAAGGGAATATATTAATATCCCAGACACTACATTGATCAATGCATATAGTTGTTTATTATTAAAAAAACCAAAATAAAAGGGTCTAGTATATCCCAAATACAAAGTTTTGAGCCATGTAGATAACAGAAGACTGAAACTAGTACTAAAAAGCAATTCTATTACCAAAGTTCTAGCCATGTATAGCAAACACTTCCATCGCGGTTGTCTCAATGGTCTTACAACCTATCTTCATCAAATGGCGATCCTCCTCCTCCTTCTATAGTAAAGACCAAAACCTAGTCCAATAAGCCCCCTTGAAGATTGCCTACAAATAAGATGGTGCTACAGCCTTGCTAAAAATCACATCATTTCTGGTTATCCAGATCACCCAACACAGAGCACTTGCACCCACAATGATCCAAGATTTCAGCTTCCTATTTATCCCTTCCAACTATATTGTGTACACTGATTGGTGGTGATAAATTTAAGGAAACTTGAATAATTCTCCAAATAAAGTTAGCAAAATGACGGTCAAAAAATAGGTGTTGAATAGACTCATCGGAGGAAAAAAAAACAACATTTCCTCTAATTTAGCCCCACACAAAACGGTCCCTCTGATTTGTTAGCTACATATTTGCTACCATAGCCACAATATTGTGCCATGCTTCCAAGTTCACACCTGTCAGAGATCTTCTGAAGGCTACATTTAATGGTATTGAAGACAACAGTGATCTTACCGATGCATTTTTTCTTCTCACAATGTTATAGAGTGCAGGAAAGAGCGATTTTAGTGGGCGCGGTCTTATCCACGAATCCTCCCAAAATCACACTTGGGACCTGTCACCTAGATCAAACTTGCCCAATGTGAAAACTCCGTCTTGACCTTCATAAGGCCAGCCCAAAATTGAGAGTCTCCAGGCATGTGTTGAACCTGTGTCAAGCTTTTATTCCTTAGATGTTTATTCCTAAGCAATTGCTGCCAAACCCCATCTTTATTTATTAGATTAAATAGCCATTTTCTAAGGAGACACTTATTGTGAATTTCTAGATTTAGAACTCCTATCCCTCCTTGGTCTCTCGGTGTGCAAACTACCTCCCATTTAGTCAACCTATATTTTTTTCTTTTCATCATCACTCTGCCAAAAGAACCAAGATCTATAATAATCTAATTTCTTTAAAGCCCCTCTCGGAACTTCAAAAAAGGATAACATGAACATAGGGAGACTACTCAATACCGAGTTGATTAGAACAAGCCTCCCTCCCTCCAAATCCTCCTCCTCCCTCCCTCCCTCAAACTTGATCACATGAGTCGTGGGCTAGGCTCGTGGCACTTAGGTACATAGACAAACCAACGATTTTGTTTGAAGGAGGTCGGAAAAATATGATGACACTGTGGAGGTATAAACTCCATATACCCTCACGGCCTAGTTTGGGCCGACACGCTATCACCAGGCCGGCCCATCAAGCTTCAAGACCGATCGGCTCGGGCCGGTGGACGGCCTAAAACAGGCCGGATTCCCGAAGACCGACAAGAAGGACAAGACCTAGGCGAGATAGGAAAGTTTAGACTTGTAAAGTATATAAACTTAGTACCGAGATAGGCTAGTTCCGACTTGTAACCTTGCTCCCGCGATATATAAGGAGAGCAAGGACCCCGTGCGAGGGGAGAATCGGCATAACGCACGGACTCATACATCCACATCATAATCGAAACAGAGAGCGGGACTAGGGTTTTACGCATCCTTGCGGCCTGAACCCGGGTAAACCTCGTGTGATTGCTCCCCGTTTTACGTCTTGCTCGCAATCTCGTGCGCCTTCCGCCAATCCATTACCGGTCGGGGCATACCCACGGGTCGGACTATCGCCGATATTTCGTCGACAGTGGCGCGCCAGGTAGGGGGTGCGCACCGAGATTTCACGTCGATCAAGATGGTTTCCTTCCCGGCTTCCATGACCTTCAAAGCCGGCCTCACCTTCACCGTTGGGACGATGACCTGGACAACCGCTCCAGACACCTCATACATCGAGGGTCCGCCCTCGATCCTAGCTCCACTAAGCAATGAAGTTACAAATCCTTTGCCTCCTCAGTACGAGGCATCATCATCAAAGCTCGAGTTATTAGAACTCCAGCCTTTTCTTCTAGGCACCAATCAACCACCAGACGAAAATTGGGCCGATCTGTTCGAAGCAACTCATGATCAACAGGATAGGCTCATGGAGTTTTTTGCTCGGTTGGATCTATCCAGTTAAATCAAAGCAAGAATCACCTACTATCCTTCAACGAGACCAAGCGCCAACTAAACGCCCAACAAAAATCATCGGATCGCAAGATCCTAGATCCAAGGGCTGCATCACCGTTCCCATACGGGTTGCCGAACACCGCCGACCTATTCACCACCAACTTTTAGCAGATTACCTCAAAGGCTACAACCGGATCCCGATCCGCGTTCGGATATGATTGGCTACGCTTTCGACGCACCCGCAGGACATATCGTCAATCATGTGCGCCTCGAAGAAGTCACGGACGACCAATCTCCGGAGAAAACACGTGACGTTACTCCGGACACGCCCCGGACTCGACGATTACTACAATATCTTAGAACTCTCGGGATCTGCCCATACGATGGTCTACTCCGACAACGAAGAAGAGGTACAATCCGCAAACAACGGTACCAAGCGTATCGACACTACTCCGGATCTACAACTCACCGTGTTCCGACCCGAGAGGAACATGAGGAAATTCATCGAGATCCATAACCCGGCCAAATCCACTCAAGAGTTACAGCAATTCCCATCTTTCCCTCCTAGCCTAGGGAACGCGGTATGTCATGTTAGTGACAACGAGGTCACCATCAATGGAGAAACCGACGAACAAAGGCAACAAATGAGAGGGTCAAAACGCAGCCGGGAACAACGGAGGCAAAACGAAGCCGCAATCCAGGCGGCTACCGACCAAGATCGTATGGTCGGACGACGCGGGGTTTTCGGCGAAATCTTGCGATGATTTCGACCTTGTAAACGAAAGACAGTTCACACAACCCCAAGTGCTAATCGCGGTTGCTATTGACCGCCTCAAGACGGCCAACATTCCTCAAACTCCCCAAATTGAGGAAGCAATTGATTTTCTAGTAGCCGCTAAAGCTCAAGTGAACCATATGAGAGAACAAGCGCGCCCAGCCGCATCTCTCAGAAGCCACCGGCCGCGTAGTTTCTTCAGCAATCAAATACCAAACTCTAGAGAGGGAGGTGCTAACAACAACAACTACGAAGACGATGGAGAGAGTTGTGGGAACTTTCCTCACAACAGATTTCACCAGAGACACAATGATAGAAGACAGATCAACCACAGAGACAACAGAGATTATGGTCAACCCTTCAATCACCATCATGATGAACAATATGACGACAATGACCTCCGAGCAGTCATCAACAACCGATACCGAGCTCGCATGGATGCCTCAGGACCAAAGCCTTATTCGGCTACCCTACGAGAGGTAGTCTGGCCCAAAAGTTTCAGGATACCAGACATCAAAACGTACGATGGCAAGGTCGACCCAGAACATTGGATCCTCTTATACGAAGTAGCCGTACGAGCAGCAGGAGGGGATGAACACGTCATGGCCAATTACCTCCCTATCGTACTCGACAGTGGGCCGAATAATTGGTTATTACGACAACGAGAGGGGTCGATTCACAGCTGGCCTCAACTGCGACATCTCTTCATCGAGAACTACAGAATAACATGCCAGCAGCCTGGCACTAAGTACGATCTAGCAAAGATCGTCGATTACCCGAATGAACCACTACGTCACTACATACGACGCTTCTCAGAAGTCTGGACGACAATTCCAGACATTTCAGCAGTCGAAGTCGTATCCCTTTTCGTACAGGGATTACGACAACCCGGAAATATTGATCTACGAAAAGAACTTTTGAGAAGACAACCCACTACAACCGACGAGATGTTCGAATAGCCCGTGAATTCGCTCGCGTTGATGATGCCATGCAACAATTGCCCGAAACCGGACAAGGATACGAAACTTCGGAAGAAACGATGACGAGAGAAAGAGATTTGCAACGCAAAGACATGCGCGAAACGACGAGACGTGACAATAACCGTCGCAATGAACAACGACGCGACAATCGCATACAAAACAATTATAGCGAGACACGAGATCAACGCGTCCATTCGGTACCACCTAGCGAGAGAAAAGAAGCGAGACTTCGATCCGAATATGAGAAGATTCTAGGCCAGGACTGCCCTAAACACCCAGGAAAAGGGCATACTTTGGGCGAGTGTCGCGGATTCACAGCAATTTTCAGTAGGGCAGCCGCCAAGAAACAGAGATTAATAAAATAAAGTAAGGAAAAAGGCCCGAACAGAAGGACAAGGCCGAGGAAGAAGAAGAAGACAGCGACAAAGATCCTCGGCATCAGTTCAACGAGCCCACCAAACACTTGTCAGCTATGATTTTTGGCGGCAAAGTTGGTCTCGAAAACTCGCGGGACAAAAAGTTACTAAAAAGGAGGATCATGGCGATCGCTAAGTCCGATGGACCAAATACGTGAGACATTAAAGCTCCGGCTGGTCGGAACAACCGGTAACCTTTAACGAGCCGACATGTGGGCAAATATACCGAGATGCCGGGCGATTCCCTTTGGTACTCGACCCAATCGTTAATCATATACGTATGGAAAGAGTACTCATAGATGGCGGCAGTGCTTTAAACATTCTATTCCTACAAGCGTTTCGCGAGCTAGGTTTAAAAATCGAAGATCTCAAACCTTATGACTCACCATTCTGGGAGTCATGCCGTGCAAACCTTCAATGCCATTGGGAAAAATAACTCTACCCGTTCGGTTCGGAACAAGACAACACTTCGAAAAGACTACGTCGGCTTCATTGTAGGCCGACTTGAAGGCGTTTACCACGCCATACTCGGTCGACCGGGGATCGCAAAGTTCATGGCTGTCCCTCACTACGGATATCTAGTGTTAAAAATGCCAACATCAAAGGGCATTCTTTCTCTCGAGGCAATGTGCTTATGGCTCACGACGCTGAAAACAAACGCCTACGCGGCGGCCGAATTAGCGGACCTCAAAGCCCATATGGAACAAACATGCCTTGAAGCAAAACGGATACCCGAAGCCGACCTTCGGATCCCAAAGCGATCAAAAGGTCACCAACAAAAGCAATGACACAAAGAAGATCGAGCTCATCCCCGGAGATAAGGAGAAAACTGCTCTTATAGGAGCCAATTTAGACGATAAATAGGAAGACGCGCTCGTCCAATTCCTACGGGACAACATAAGCATATTCGCTTGGAAACCAAAGCGAGACATGCCGGGCGTCCCAAGGGAAAAGGTCGAGCACTTCCTTAATGTCTCGAAACCGCCAAACCAATCAAACAAAGATTACGACGGTTTGCTCGCGACGAAAGGAGGTGATTAGGGTAGAAGTGTTAAAGCTATTAGCAGCCGGGTTTTATAAAAGAAGTGTATCATCCCGACCGGCTATCCAATCCGAGTTCTTGTACAAAAGAAAAATGGCGAATGGAGAATGTGTGTTGATTATACCGATCTCAACAAACACGCCCTAAAGACCCCTTCAAACTACCTCGTATCGACGAAGTAGTTGACTCAACCGCAGTCGCGAACTGTTGTCCTTTTTAGATTGCTATTCGGGGTATCACCAAATAGTCCTAGCAACTCACGATCAAATAAAAACATCATTCATCACGCCTTTCGGCGCATACTTTTACTATACGACCATGTCGTTTGGCCTCAAAAATGCTGGTGCAACATACCAACGCTATCCAAGAGTGTCTTCAAAAAGAAATTTCCGACCGGTTGGTCGAAGCATACGTAGACGACGTAGTCGTAAAAACAAAGGAGAGCGGATCCTTAGTTTCAAACCTAGAGCGAACCTTCGTCGCTTTAAACAAATTTCGGTGGAAATTAAACCCACGAAAATGCATATTCGGAGTACCATCAGGGATACTACTCGGCAACGTAGTTAGCCAAGATGGCATTAAACCAAACCCCGAAAAAGTTAATGCAGTCTTAAAAATGACGCAACCCAAAAGTATAAAAGATATCCGAAACTTATTGGATGCATGGCGGCTTTAAGCCGCTTCATATCAAGACTTGGCGAAAAAGTCCTCCCATTTTTCAAACTATTAAAGGCCAAGCAAAAATTTGAATGGACAAGCGAAGGCATACAAAGCCTTCTTCGAACTCAAGACATATTTAACATCGCCACCGGTGCTAACAAAGACCTAAAGATGACGAAGAATTATTGCTATACATTGCGGCTACCGATCGCGTGGTCATCACGTAATAGTCGTCGAAAGACAAGAAGAGGGACATACATATGGCGTACAAAGACCGAGTCTACTACATCAAGAAGTATTAAACGACTCGAAAACGAGAGATACCCACACGTACAAAAACTTTTGTACGGGATCCTAATAACGAAACGAAAGCGCTACACTACTTTGACACATATCCGATCACAATAGTAACGAAACATGCTTTGGCGACATTCTTCGCAATAAAGACGCCGTGGTCGGATCGTCAAATGGGCAATAGAGCTCAGCCCATACACACTAAAATTTCAAAGCCGTACAACCATCAAATCCCAAGCCTTGGTTGATTTCCTAGTAGAATGGACGGACATGTCCCTACCACCATTTCAAAACGAAGCCGAACGATGGGAAATGTTCTTTGATGGCTCCCTTAAAATAAAAGGAGCGGGAGCGGCGTCGTGTTCAAAGCACCAAGCGGTGATACCCCGAGATACGTCTGCGTATCCATTTTAAAGCTTCAAATAACGCGGCCGAATATGAAGCTGCACTTCACGGCCTCAAGATAGCCATAGAATTGGGTATAAAAAGGCTCCTCGTCTTTGGAGACTCTAATTTAGTTGTCCAAGCAAATCAACAAAGAATGGGACTGCACTAATGAAAAAATGGAGGCATACGTGGCGAGAGATAAGGAAGCTAGAAAATAAATTCTATGGCTTGGAATTCACCTATATACCAAGAGAAAAGAACAAACTTGCGGACCAATTATCTAAATTGGGATCCGATAGAGCAAAAATGCCACCCGACGTATTTGTTCAAGATCTACTATTACCTTCGTGACACGGAGGTAGCACAGAACCACCACAAAAAGAAACAGATCCATCGACGGCAAAACCAAAATAGATAATATTCAGCAAAGCATACGATGGCTCAAGTCCGACCAGCAAAACGGTATCATTGCTTTGCAATCCGACCAACACCTTTCGAATAAGTGCTCCGAGAACAAGATCGTGCAAAAAATCTATAGATAACTCCAAAGTTATTTATCCAAAGAAAAGAAAGCGACAAGATCCCTCAACTACAAAGGGATGTAACAAGCAAATACCATCGGTGGAACCTTTGGAACAAACAAAGGAGACAAAGCCGATCGGAGAATTCCCTTTATTCGGTATCTCATTGACGAGGGCACACCGACGGATAAAACAAAAAAACGGCGTCTCATAAGACGCGGTAAACATTATGTCCTAGTCGATGGGCAACTTATGCGCAAAAATGCAAGCGGCGAAGTCTTGCAAAAATGCATTTCTTTCGAAGAAGGAGCGAACTACTACTACGTATTCATGAAGGGATGTGTGGAAATCATGCCGCATCAAAAACACCGGTCGGGAAGGTATTTCGAGCGGGTTTTTACTTGGCCAACCGCACTAGCCGATGCTAAGAAACTAGTTCAAGCATTGTAAAGGTTGCCAATTCTTCGCTAAACAAATTCATGTCTCGCACATGAGCTTCAAACAATACCGGCCGCATGGCCCTTTTCATGCTTTGGGGACTAGACATGATAGGACCATTCAAAAAAGCCCCGGGCGGCTATCAATTTGTCTATGTACTTATAGACAAATTTTCAAAATGGATAGAATATAGCCTTAGTCAAGGCAAATGCTCAAAAGGCTGTCGAATTCCTAACGGAGTCGTACATCGTTTCGGCGTACCCAACACCATTATAACAGATTTAGGATCCACATTTACGGGTGGTGAATTTTGGGATTTTTGCGAAGACTTAGGAACAAAAGTAAAATATGTATCAGTGGCCCACCCTCGAGCCAATGGTCAAGTAGAAAGAGCAAATGGGATGATCATAGACGCCCTACGAAAAAGGCTATACCGAGATAACGATACCCATCCGGAAGATGGTATCATGAATTACCTATTTGTGATATGGGGACTTCGAACTCAACCAAGCGAAATATCGGCATCTCGCCTTATTTCATGATATTTGGTGCTTGAAGCGGTTTACCGAGATGAAGTGGCATTTGGCTCACCAAGAACAAAAAACTATGACGAGGAAGCCACAAATGAAGTCGAAAAACTATCATCGATTCGGGAGAAGAGCGCAACTTGGAAACACTCCCAAGAACGGCTAAATATCTAGCGTCTCTACGGCGCTATTACAACAGAATGTAAAAGAAAGACAGGTTTGTGGTCGGAGACCTCGTCCTCAAAAGAATTCGAAAACAGACGACCTCCACAAATTGTCATCTCATTGGGAAGGACCTTTCCTAGTCAAAGCAATCACAAGACCAACGACTTATAAACCGTGTACTCTAGACGATCCACCTAGAGATTTGCCAAACTCTTGGCACATAGAACACTTAATTAAATTCTATGCCTAGCACACAAGGCAATTGTAATTGTTCCTAGACATGCAACAAAAGTACTACCATTTGTATCAAAGAACACCGAGATATTGTTACAAAACGGTGCAAAGCACCACGAGTTTAATACCACAAATTAATTTCAAATTATTGTTCAGGCACAAGATCTATCTTGTCAGCAATAACACAGGCGGTGCCCCAGCAAGCATTTTGCAAGTCTCTGAGCTTTTCTGGAGAAGTATCTGCGGGCCTCCCAGACTCCAAGCGCTTGAAATCTGCCCGAGGAAAGTGAGATTGCGCAAGAGCTAGAACACTTGACGCAACAAAGCGACTCCCCTTCCCGACAAACTCCTTGAGCAAACGCCATGAACGGCGGCGATCCACAACAAATTCGGGAACGAGAAGGGGATTTGCCGGCCTCACTTCACCCCGCGCAAGTACAGCAAACAAAGGTTGCAATCCATTCGCCATGGACAAGTAGCGCTCTCGTCGTTCTTGGTTATCATTTTTTAACCCGCCAAATTGTGCCATATGACGCTCATGCGTTTCTACATAAGCACAACTTATAAGATACGATAAGAGCCAAACAACAACAAGATAAAAAAAAAGGAGGAGAAAACGCACCTCGTGCCTCCTTTTCCAAGCGCTCAATCTCTCGTACGAGCTTTCTTCTCCACTCCGGTCCCGATGAGCAATTTCGGTGGCCTTCGGGGCTTTTTCACTCTCCAAATCTACAAAGTACACAATCGGGTAATGACATATTCTCGTCAAAACCACAGTAACAAGAATGAGTAAAACAAACCTCTTTTTGCTCCCCGAAGGGCCGCAACTTTTTTCAACAGGAATCTTTCTCAAGTTCCCAAAGCATTTCACGACCTTCGTGAACACGGATCTCGCCGCTCCAAATCTTCATTTTGCTTCCGCGAAAGACCGTTTTCACACATGGTCGGTTTGAACTGCTCTATGCGAGACGACGCTTTTCGGCAATATCTTCAACCACCCGCAAAAAGGATCCTTCACAACATGACGAAATGGGTAAAATAGAAAAAGCCACTAAGACAAGTACTAACCTTAATACGAGCCCGAAGATCGGCAAACACTTGCTCAAAACCATCGAAAATGGCACCCCGGTAACATTCTCAAAAATGTGCCATTCACCATTGTCATCCTGACGAGCTACATAGCTGCGGCTACCAGGAATATGGGCACCAGAAGAAGTTCCCCCCCTGATCTCTTCCATTATCTCAGGGTGATCCGCTGTCGATGCACTGGGTCTAAAACTACCCAAGCGCATATTCAGATTTTGATCACTTTCAGCAGATGAGGCCAGGGAAGAATCTAGCGCTAAACCTGGCAAAGACGGCTGAGCATCCTCAGAGGAGGCCATAATGTTGATACCCGCAGTAACCACTACAGGTTCAGCAACGACATTTGCAAGAACTATCCCTGGATCCTCAACAGCATCAGCAGCAGGTGGCACAACTTCAGGAACAGTTTCTTGATCCATGACTACATTGGCAGCTTCCACCAAGGGCTCCCTGCCCAAATCTTCAACAATAGGAGTCCTGGCAACAACAAATTTTTTCACAATAATCAAGAGAATTCAAGGTATAGCAAAGGTACAGGCCAAGAAGTTCATATACTCACGGTTCGGATTGCTCAAAGTGAAGGTTGAAAAAATCGGCATATCGGTCTCCACGTTACGAATGCAGTAGAAGACCCAATAACAACATCAGCCTCAGTATCACGAGGCAATAGAGCAACAGAGGGATTCTGATCCTCTAAACCCTCAGCCAAACTACCAGGTTGACCATCATCAGCCAAAAGCCCGGTCCTAATAATTGGCATAATAGGTTGATTCCCGAATCAACGGCCAATTGAGGAGGTACACGGAGGAGTACAACTCCGACCACCACTCCTTTCGATGCGCAAACGCTTGCGTCGAGCAAATTCAGCAATGGACAATTTATCTTCGGAATCGATTCGAGAATCGATGACTCCACAACCCGACGATAACGGCGTTTTTGACCACTAGAAGCACAAGGTTGAAGCGATAGAGAACCCCCGTCGAACACCGAACGTTTCTTTTTCTTCTCATACGCAACCTTCTTTCCGGCGGCCTTAGATTGATCATCAACGAGGCTGCGGCGTCATCATCGCTTCCATTCTCAATTCCCGATCAAATCCGGTGCGGCCGGTATTGCAAAGCTTCTCCAGCAGGAAGATCATCAAGAGGGACGCGAGACACATAAATATGACGACCCTATACATATAACCGAATTTTGCATCAAAACAATCAAACCAACAAAGCAAAGAAATAAGAGGATAAAAGATAAAGAAACATACCGGGGGAGGTGGTTGTCTCCAATCAAATGGCCTTCTTACAGGCTTAGGGATATGAGTATCATCCCCTCGTTTAAACATCTTCATGAGCCTCAAAGAGATATCATCAGCAGAAATTTGCTCTGGAGTCTCACGAGAAGGGTCGTCCTCTCCACGATATTCCCAAAGGAAGTTGAATCTCTCCTTAAGAGGCTGAATACGGCGAGAGATAAAAACAAATTTCCACCGTAAAACCATTCAGGCCCTTTAAATTCATCATCGCCAGAATTTCATTCACTTCAATCATCTCAGTAGTGTTTGGCTTATCCGACCAGAAGTGATTGGGTTCAGGAATTTGAGTAATATCACAAGGAACAGGCCTTCCCCGTTCATTGTCATTTACATAGAACCATTTCTTGAACCAATCCTTCACATTATCGTGTGTGTAAACGATAACCGGGCGCGACCGCATCCCGTCACGGAGCGAAATGTAACATGCCCCAAATGCTCGGATCGCCACCCAAATTCCCCCTCCTCTTCAACTCATAAAAATGTCGAAGACATTAAAATTTGGGGGAATGGCAAGATACAACTCACAATACGCAACAAAAAGAGCGATTGTCATAATAGAGTTCGGCCGGAGATTGCGATTGATATCTTCCAAAGGATGCGAGTTCTACCAAAAAGTATGGATCGGAATACCCAAACCCCGATAAAATAATCTTCGAATACAACTATTTCACCATCATAGGGACGGGGAACGCCTCACCTCGTAGCGGCACACGCCACACTCCAAGAGCTGCCGGCGGAATCATACCGCCATCTCGCCAAAGCATTCGAGACGCCGCCGTCGATTGAGTGGGCGACCACATGAGCTTCATTTGCTTCTCATATTCCTTCGCTCCTTTTTCTCCTTCCTCTTCTCTCGTTGCGGATTGACGCTTCTTCCCCATGATCTTCGGGCGGAAGGATGCGGTTGTTTCGGACTAACCCTAGACACGAAGCACGGGAGCAGAAGGATGCGGTTGCAAAAACGGCAGGCAAAATGAGAGCGAATAGTCCAAATGACGGCGGCACCGAAGTTTTTAACCACACTAGGGTTTTTTACCCTTAATGGGCCGTAGAAACCGGGCCGCCTCCAGAAAAAAAAGGTTTTTTTTTGGTCGGTTCCCTCTCTCCATTTAAATTCATTTCTTTTTACGGACGCACGGCTTACCGGACAACCCGAAAGGCGGCCCAATAAGCAAAGCTACCGATGGCCATTTAAGTCCGTCTTCTAGCTATAGTCTTAAAAACAGGCCTCGCTAACAAGATCGGGTTCACAAAAAGCGTTCCAACCCGCCGTAACAAAGTTGCAGATAGCATAAACAATTCAACCCACACAATCCGACAAATGAGCTGGGATTTTTTCGCCAATGATACCGGTTATTCGGCACACAAATAGCAAAGCTATTTTCATGGGTTTAGATTCAAAACCATGGTCTCACACCACGGCCAGGGGGACGAGTTAAGTAGCAAAGCTGCCTTAACTTAATCATGACAAAGTCATGGCATGGTTCAAACCGACCAGCCCAAATGAAATTTGGCTGCTCGGTCTCACTCAAAGAGTGGTCGAAAACACATAAAGCATGATATAATGATCAGTTGTCTTCTTTTTTAGACCCTGACATAACGTGTTCCACCTCATCTCAGGCTCGGGGACTACGTGGGCCCACGTCACCTGAGAGGTGACATGGGCTAGATCCTTCTTTTAGAGCTTGCTGCAACATATACTATCTTACAGCAACCTCGGGGACTACGTGGGCCCACGTCATTTGCATGACTCGGCCTGATCCTTTCTCTCTACAAAGAGTTTAGTTTCAAAACTAAGCTAAGGCAACGACCAATCACGACAGATACCATGTGATGGCAGGCATCACACACTAACGTGGGCCCACGTCTCCAGATTTGGGACCCTTTCAAAATTCTTTTTTCTTTTCAGGAGCATCATAAATCTTTCGGTCAAAACCGAAAATGTCAACCAAGTGTAAGCAAAGTGTGGTCGGAAGCATTAGACGGTCCTCCAGCCATGCTCGGACTATATGTCGAACGTGTGTCCGACCACCCTTTCTCACTCAACCAATCAAGACGGTGTTTTTTCCCTCAAGATCCATGATGTTCGGGGACTAGCTGTGGAGGTATAAACTCCATATACCCTCACGGCCTAGTTTGGGCCGACACGCTATCACCAGGCCGGCCCATCAAGCTTCAAGACCGATCGGCTCGGGCCGGTCTGGACGACCCTAAAACAGCCGATTCCCGAAGACCGACAAGAAGGACAAGACCTAGCTGAGATAGGAAAGTTTAGACTTGTAAAGTATATAAACTTAGTACCGAGATAGGCTAGTTCCGACTTGTAACCTTGCTCCCGCGATATATAAGGAGAGCAAGGACCCCCGTGCCAGAGGGGAGAATCTGGCATAACGCACAGACTCATACATCCACATCATAATCGAAACAGAGAGCAGGACTAGGGTTTTACGCATCCTTGCGGCCTGAACCTGGGTAAACCTCGTGTGATTGCTCCCTGTTTACGTCTTGCTCGCAATCTCGTGCGCCTTCCGCCAATCCATTACCGGTCAGGGCATACCCCTGGTCGGACTATCGCCGATATTTCGTCGACAGACACCTCTAAGTATGCTAAATATTTAGTCTCAGTAACTTTTACAATGTTTCTCCACATGTACATTCAAAACAAAAAAAATCATAACAATATGATAAAAATGGGTGAATTAATGTTTTGATGTGCTACCTCGTCAAAAAAAAATGTTTTGATGTGCTATAAATTTTCATATTTATAAGAGTACCCATAGTATATTTTCATGCATTGCCCCCCCCCCCCCTGCTTAGGTATGAGTAGAAGGTGGTAGCGCATCGAGTGGGGTAGAGCTACATATCTACTACGGTGGTTGGCACACATGGAGCTGCAGAAGAGGGTGGCGGCTAATAGAAGATAGTGGAGAGGATTGAGGTTCACCTAGAACTTCACAAAGCTTAGCAAAATATTAAATTTATATATCTTTATATGTTTCATAGTGATGTATGCTCCTCTAGCTACAAACGGGGAGATGAGAAGGAAGCTAAAGAAGTCAGCTATGAACTGTACTATACCACCCAAATGTGGTGGAATCCAAAGGAAGGCCAAGAAGGCTATCACACCATGTGCATCCTACCGTGGCTATCTATGGTGCAGTAAGCAAACCAGTGAAACCTCTAGCCTAAACTCGATCCATGTTTATGCTAATGATTACATATGCTTACTTGCTAGCAAGAGTAAAGATACGAATGATAAATGAACAACATGTCTAATATGCATGAATATCTGCAAGGTTGGAAAAACAAGGTAAAGCTTTGCAATAATAAAGGTGAGGACTCGAGGTTACAAAAATAGTTGATAAAGACTTATATTGTATGTAGACTTGGGGTTTAAACTGACATTTTCACGATAGCAAAGCTGACGGCATTGCCACTTCACTTCCCTTTGAAGACTAGAACATTCCAATCCAACACCGTTGGAACATGAAAAATCCCACCTATCATCAACTTGGTTCACCCATGGACTGTCCTTGTTGACCGTGAAGCAATCTCCTTTGGCTTCGCTAATCTTGCGAGAATTCTAGCCTTTTCTCCTAGGAACAAAGGATGATCTAGGTGTATAACATAGCAGCAATTCTTAAGAGCAGGTTTCTCACATCTATCCAAGGAGATCCTTGAAAGCAATATGGTTTCTTAGTTTCCAAAGCTCCCTTAGGGCAACAAAATAAAAAGTGTTACAAACTAAAAAAAAAATGTCACTAAGCCACATTTGACCTAAACGAAATCTACAACAACATTCCTATCCAGAACATCAGACATACAACACCACATTTGTTTTGCAACTACACATTCAAAAAACTAATGTTGACCATTCTCAGGCTTTGAATAAAAAGAGACACGTCAAATCATCTAATTTTTTCCTAATGTTAACACTATCTCTAGTGAGATTCCTATTTTTGGATAAGAGCCAGAGAAAAAAGTGTAGACATAAAAACAGGAGGAGAAATACCTCTAAAGTTAACAATCCTATAAAGGGATTGTCAAAAAATAAACCCCATTAGAGTTAAACTGTCAAATAGGAATCCTTATCAGAGAAGCTGATAATTGAGACTAATTGAATTACTTTCTCCTACATGTTCATTAGCCTCTAGTCAACTCCCCTTTATCCTCCCAAAACTTTACTTTTCTATCATCTCATATTTTCTACTTATATCCTACCCTTGCTACCGAGGCATCCCACATGATTC
The DNA here is from genome assembly GCA_018135685.1 of Themeda triandra. NCBI lineage: Eukaryota > Viridiplantae > Streptophyta > Magnoliopsida > Poales > Poaceae > Themeda > Themeda triandra. Next base: position 70,023 of record JAENPR010001352.1, on the reverse strand, counting down.
CTTTAAAGACGTGAGAGACCCCTTTTATTGAACTACAAAAGATGTTATGTTTGCTAGTATTATACTTAAAAACTAAGAACTCGCTCCACATGCTATGTTCATCTATGTTATACTTGTTTAACCATAAACAAGCAGGCAGATTTAAAAAATCTCTTAAATTTGGAATTCCTGCTAGGCCACCAAAATTCTTCAGCATCAAGAGACTATCCCAATTTACTAAATGAATCTAATGACTATCAACACTATCATTCTAGAGATAGTTTGATAGATAAGTGTTAAGTATTTTAATATTTAGACAAATAATTCAAATTTGACTAGCAGTTGATGCCACTAGGACAACAACTCATCATGACTAATGAACATGTTGTACGTGTGACTGTCCTCTCATTATTGCAGATGTACGGACTAGGTATGGTCATTCGATTAGACTACAATAAATAAATCAATTCATCTGCCTTTTCAAAATTCCAATTACTTATAACTGTGAACAACTATGTCTTCGAAAAAACTCAAGATTGAGCACCTACTAGTTCTACCTTTTTTGACGCACACACTGTTTACATAAGATAATTTTTTTACAACGAAGGAAGAATTATATATTACACTACAAATGTCCAAAAACTGATAATAGCTAAGTACATCAATACACTACAAGCACTATGGATTACACTACAAATGTCCAAAAACTGATTTGGTACTGTTGGCGTTTCTTAACTCCGATTTTTAACCGCCAATTATAGATCATTTTGGGAGAAATAAATATTTTATTGCACATATACATTTATTATTGACCTAGTTCCACTTGTACTTGTAAGTTGTGCCACTTTGCAGAAAATACACCAAATGCAGGAGTTTCTGGAATAAAAAGGCGCTTTTCGAGAAGACATAAACAAGCTAGAGAGCAAGAGGGCCACCTGGAGATGAAATGGGCCAAAAGCCCCATCACCATCGTGACTCAGGCCCACAGGCCAAAGGCGGTCAGGGGGAGGCGCCACCCAGGCGCGGGCGCGCCTGGGGCGCGCGCCCCCCCGGTGCCCTGTGGGCCCGGCCAAGGCGGCAGGAACTCCTTCCATCTGGAGCATGACAGTTTCGCTGGTGCTTTTACCTGGATGCCCCCGAACCGCCTTCCACCTGCTATAAAAGAGGAGTAGAGGCACCCCCCATGAACACACACCATTTGGAGCTCTCTCTCTCACACACACTTATTCTTTAGTTTTAGCATTAGGCCTTTGGAGCTAGGCAAAGCTACTTGGAGAGCTTGTCTCCAAGAAACCTTTAGTATAGATCTATGGGGCATTCTTTCTTACTCAAGTTCTCATTATATATATATATATATATATATATATATATATATATATATATATATATATATATATATATATATATATATATATATATATATATATATATATATATATATATATAGTCTTGAATATGAACTAGAGTATAGTCTAGTACACGATATATTCGATGATCAAGAACTACCATAGTTCTTGTGAGACTTGTTCATCGTGTTCTACATTGTTCTTCATCGTTCATGCATCTTACTTGTTTAGATTAGATTGTAGAAGAGGAATAGCGGTTCGATGTGCCTTCGGGCTTGCCTATGTCCTAACTTGTCCATCCGAAGGGTGGGAGTCCCAGGGGGATGTAGGTAGCTCCTTAGTATGTGGGTGTGGTGTCCGGATGCGAGGGAACCTTCGGATATGACGGCATGCCACTGTTGAGGTGGTAGGCGGCAAGTGGTGACAGCCCTGTCTGTCCCGTGTAATCCCCCACGTTCGCATGTCGTGTAGGAGTTCATAAATGCCTCCATCGACTGGCAAACCAGTTGCCAAGGTCTCCCCATATTCCTAGTCTATAGTCGGACTCTTGACTTGTATAACATGTGACATTAGATGTTCTAGCATTGACTATATAGGACTTGCCTGCTCCACTTAGATTATTCTTTATTCTTTATTTTTCCTTTATTCCTTTAAGATTGCTCTGAGTGTGTGTCCACTATCCAAACTACCGTATGCTTACCCCTGTATAGCACATTGGTCGGTTTCTCCTCATGTTAAATATTATATTTACACCTATGCTAGTTACTTAACAACCCATGCCTTTCTTTGGTAAAATATAAATAACGATACCCTGAAATACTTCCGGGTGAAATGCTGCAACGATAGATCCGTACGCTTGCGGATATTATTCTAATAGGATGAGATCTATCTTTTGGCAACTCTCGCATAGTTACTAGAACTTGTTTCTAGTGATTGTGTTGAGAAATGCCAACAAGCATTTCTGGCGCCGTTGCCGGGGATGGGCTTTATGTCTGTTTTTGGTGATTGCGCTAAGAAATGCCAACAAGCATTTCTGGCGCTGTTGCCGGGGATAGACTTTATGTCTGTTTCTAGTGATTGCGCTAAGAAATGCCAACATGTACTCAACTCATGTCTCTGTCTACTTCTATAGAGATATATATATGTAATTGGATAGTGCTACACATATGAGGCTCTGCAATCTCTTTTCTCCAAACCTCTTAGCAGATATTTATATGACTCCAGGTCAGTTCTTGAAGATGGGGTGTTTATAGATGAGGAAATTTAGTGGGAGAGTGAAGGCAATGCTCAAACACCCCTACAATGATTGGTCGACCATGGGATTTGTGCCACTTGGCAATGATCTTTGCTAGATGGCTTGGATTGCTATCTCCTTGAAGGTAAGGAGGTCAGGTGGCCTTGTTCTCCATCCTCTTGGCATCTCAGTCTTTACCATGTTTGATGGACTTAAACTTTTCAAGCTCTATTGTTCTAATGGCCACAAATGAAATGAAAGCATGTCCCTCATATAGGCAATGGTTGTAGCAACTAGAGCATAATAAAATAGTTACATAATAAGAAAGAGAGATGGTATCCTCATTAGATTATCGGTAATGCTGTGGTGGAAACATTCTAATCATAGAACGACGTGTCCAAAGCCCAACTCGACCCCCGTGCAGCCCACTCTAGCAGCTGCACTTGCGCCAACCGCCACCTCCCCCACATGCAACCGTTCTTTCCCTCGTTCTCTCCGCCCTTCTCAATCTCCTCTCTCATCCACTCCCATAGTCTCCTCTCGCTTTTTTCTCGCTCATCCGCTAGCGCCGGCACCATGCACAACGCCTCCGCATGCACCGCTCCAAGTCTCCGCGCGAGCTCTACCTCCCGTGCATGCCCACCGCCTGCCCGTGCTCCTCCTTCTCTTTTTTTTCCTTTTCGCATCGTCCTTTGCATGGCACGCCCCGTCCATGGCATTTCCACTACATCCGCTGGCGGCAACTGTGGCATCCGGCGACGTCGGCCTTGGATGCGCCGGATCCGGCGGGGACAATGGTGGTTCCGCCCTAATCCGGTCTCCTCCTTCCCTCTATCCCTTCCTTCATACAACTGTCCCCCTGTTTCCCAAGATCCAGTCTCCGACGGGGACGACAATGGATCCGGCCAGATCCGGCCTCCTCGTCTCTCTCCCCTCTCCCTGCTTCTCCCCCTCGAAAATCCGGTGTTTGAGCTAGGGTTCCGTGGATGGCGGCGCTGCTGCTCCGGGTACATGGCCCTCTGCTCGGCCGCAGTGGGGGGTACCACGCGCTCAACGCCGCCATGGAAGCCGTCGACAACTGCATCATGGATTTTCAAGGAGTTCATGCCCCGCATATGGTCGTGGCTGGATGCGACGGCCGTGCCTAGATGTGGCGACGACGGCCACGACTAGATGCGACGGCAGTGAAGTTAGGCAGGGCATCCTCCTCTGTTGGTTGTTTCGAGAGACAGGTACGTGTTGTAGCATTGAAGGGTTTTCAATTGTTGCATCAAATTTTTTGATTTGTTTCAGTGGATCCAAGGCCTCCTACTGCTTCCTTCCTCCCCACTTTTTTTGTTTCAATTTGTTTGATCTGCTTGTTTCAACAGGAGCACACTTGTGTGTTTTCTCTTATTGTTTCTATTTTTTCTTCAGCTTTTTGTTTCAAATGTTTCTTCAAGTTATTTCTTTATCTTTCTCAGATTTGTTTCAATAAGGTTGTTCATGTTGTTTCTTTTCCCTTATCAGATTTGTTTCGTTTCTTGTCCCCCATGTGTTTCATTTTCTCATTTTGTTTCATTTTCATTTTGTTCTATGTTTCATTTTCATTTTTGTTTGTGTTTCAGAGGCACTGCGGCATGTTATTGCATTCTGTTGTTTCTTCATTTTCCAGTTTGTTTCTATTTCTTTTTGCTCTCTGTTTTATTTTCATTTTTCAGTTTGTTTCTTTTGTTCGATTTAATTTGTTTCACTCATGTTATTTTTGTTTTCTTCTTTTTTTTAGAGAGCATGGCAGTCACGTTGGGCGATGGCGCTGGATCGTCCGCGAGAGCCAATGACAAACGAAGCAGGGGCCGTGTGGGGTGTCGCGGGCGGAGAGCCGGTGACAAACAAACCCTATTGTCTCTAGGGTGGCTAGATGCACTGGTTCCATGGTTGGATAAATGTCTTATCATTGGTGTCCCAATCTGTGTGGTGTTGTTGGTTCTCTAGCTCATCAAGTAAATGGTGGCGTCACTATGATGCCTAAGGAAAAGGCAAGCTCGATGGCTTCATGCCCTCACAGATGATGCATCCATGCACAACACAATGAACTAGTCGGCATGGCTATTGAATTTAGGCTACCGAGGATAGGACACTAGTTCACGCTTGCTATTGTTGTGGGTTAAAGACCTAATTGGTGTTGGTGGGTGTATGTTGGCCTTGAAAGGTGATGAGTCGATACTCCTTACGTCTAAATAGGTTGGATGGCACTAGATGAAAGCATTTCTGATACTTTTGCTAACAATGATGGCATTTTTCGCACCATTTTCCCATTGGGTGTTGTTGAGGTGCCTTACTCCCTCATCGACTCATCAAGCATGAACTCCTGATTAAAACCATGTCAAGTCTCCCTTGTAAGCGATGGCGGTGCTATCTACATCACTTCCTCCTTAGATGCATCATCTAGCAGTAGGACACTCATGGAAGTCCTTGCCGCCCTTCTTCTAGTTTGTAGACTTGGTGGTGCTCTAATATGTTATAATGGTGATACTTCCCCAGGTCTCGATGCATTTTGTTGGTTTTGTGCTATGAATAGTTTCTTGAGAGAATAGTTACACTAGTTGCTAGCTGGGTTGAGGTGTTGTGTGATGCAGTCTAGAGCGAGTTATGGGTTGTGTTAGCTCATTAGTTGTTAGCTGACCAGTCGTTGTATCAAATTTGGAACGGTAGATCGGATAACAAATCGGTAAAATAGATAGATGGCATCTCGGTTTGAAATTGGAACGCCGGCCAAATTCAAACTATTAGCGCTCCGCTTGAGTCCATATGATCCAGGTTGGCCGATCCAGAACTCTATAAAGAAAGCTTGGCCTATCGGCGCATTAGCTAATTTGGAATTTTATTTAAAACTATATCTTTGTTATTGAATTTAATAATTATTATAGGCAAGCTTTTGAAAAGAGTAGGCAGAACTAGGTTTTCGTTATATGGTTGTCCAACATAACAAAGAAATATCTTCATTCTGTAAAAAGTTGACTCAAAGTCTCAGAATTTCCATATCCATAATTTACCTTGTAGACTAACATATTTTTTCTCGTGAAGTAAAAATATTTAATGTTTTCATGAATGCCTAATTTTTCACTTAATAAATAAGTTAAAGCTAAAATATTTTTTCTTGCATTTCTTTAATGGAATATTTTACAAATTCCACTAACAACCAGACATCCAAAAGTACCCATAAATTGCTATTGAGAACATTTGTAAAACAAAACAGTGCAAATATGAGAACCCTATCTTGTCACTGTTTTATATATTGATTGATCTTTTTATCGCTAATGAACACTATCTTGTTTTAAAATGGCTCTTTAATTTGGTGTAAGAGTAATAAAGTTTTTTTTGAATACCATTCAGTGAGCTTTATTGGTCTGATAAAATATATAGTTATTACATGGTTAAAAGCGTGTTAATAATGAGACTAGGAGGTTCATGCATCAACCCCAGATACAAGAAATTTTCAAATAAAAAGCTTCCCCTTTCATGAGCTACCTGATTATTAGCAGGTCCCAATGGCAATGCTTAATTAGTGGTTACACTATCAAACCCATACGACAAGAAGCTGCGATGTTCGTAGCTAGCAGCCGGCAGCCGGCAGCCGGCAGAGCCGCCGCGCTTAGCCGTCGCCGAGAACCGTACCCACCATGATGCAATGCATTGTCTCTGCCACCTGCATGCATGCAGTCTGTCTGACTAACAACAAACCGAGTACTTCCAATGTGCATGTGTTGTGTTAGCCTCATGTGTTTTTTATTGAAAAGACGAAAACAAGAGTTGGCAGAACTCAAACTAAACAAACAACACAGTTGGAATTGGAAGGATGCGGAGACAAGAAGATGCAAATTAGAAGCAGAATAACTATTCAAGCTACGTGGCCAGATCCAACAAACCGTCTCATTATTTGAGCTCAACAATTGATCGCCGGCCGTTAAACCGTCGGATTCATGCACGAGAAGAAAAACCACAAAGTAACCACACAAGACTGTCGGCGAGGCCATATTGTAGTCCAAGTCCAATTTAATTGGGAGCGAGAGCTCCAAAGATGGCGACGAGATGACTTCTCACGTTTCTCTTTCCAAAAGGAAACCTAAATAAAACTATATTTGAAAAGAACATGTATACACGCGGATCGATCGACGGACACAGGAGGGCAGCAGCATCGTCGTTCCTTGCTCGCGAAATGGAAATGGATCGCGTGTGCTGATCATCAACCGACGACGGCCGATATATGATCCCGTGCTTGCAGTTCAAGCCTGGGTGACTTTTAATTTTCCGTGTGTAGTATGACATGTGCATGATGATGAAAGTAATAAAGTAGCAAGTGATGGATCGTTTTCCATTTGATTGAGCGAATAGGGTCGGGCACCAACCGTGATGTACTTGCAAGCTCACCTTTGCATTGCATATTTGCATTGACCGCGCGTGCGTGCAGTGGAACGACCGAACGAGTAATCGTTCGTTGGTGGAGTCGTACGTGCTTGCGCTGTTAGTTGCGGCGTGCGTGCAACTTCCACACGCAACTGTGGTTGCATATATGTATATATACTTTTTTATAGGATATATGTACATATATATTACTGTGCTCGATCTATTTCTGCCGCCAATACATACACAGCTTCATGTCGCGTTTATTCGGTCTGTCTAGAAATGATTGTGAGTGGATATCCATTCTGATCAACTCGACATCTTTGTTAATTTCTGCCTAGTGGATTCCGTATATCAACAACCGTGTGGAAAGTGTCGTCGTACAAATATACACGTATATACGACGACGTACCCGGCCCCCCGGCCGCATCCCCTCATGGGAGCGAAACGTCATGATTCAAAGCACCACGCATGCGATCGAAGGGTCAGCGTCGACGACTCACTTGTTTTTTGCTTGCATGTGCAAGCCACAATTCATCACACATCTATCGTCGTGCAAATCATACACTACACCTTGGAGCTAGCTAGCTACAGTCGTTCATAATAATATGGAACAATTTTTAACCAATTTAAAACAACCAAAATTAAACCGGCCTCCAGCATGTAGATGTACACTGTAGTTGTTGTCCATGCATGGAAAAGTATGCATGGTCGATCCCGGGCTCAAATTAAACCAACAATATTTTTTCTTAAATTGGTCGATACCAAATCGCACCAAACGACATATGCATATAGTTTCACATGCGTGCCTGGAGAAGGAATAACTTGCATGGATGCATGTGCTCCTCCAGACCAGAGGTAAGCTAGCTCTCTGAAGTCTTTCTGTGCATGGGTAGATAAGATTGTTGAACAATAATAAAATTCACCAGTTTGTTTATTGCACAAGTAGGGGAATAAAGCAGATATGCCCACTGGCGCCGGACAGCTAAACTAAGGATGATGATGATGATATACATCAACTCGATCCATCATGGTAGTTGGGCTATGTAAACTCTCTCTCTCTGCTATGTATAAAAATATAATCTCTCGTGACCTGTCGCCATTTGTAAATTATGTACTTCAATTTGTATTAGGATATGGTTACCGACCTCGAGGGGGGCGTTAATTTGTTCCATTCTTTGGAAGTGGGGAGGCACCCGCGTGTGTTTGTCACGATCGCCCGCGCACCAACAGCTAGCGCGGCTTATTCAAATTGTAGCGGGAAAAAAAAAAGGCTTTTATTTAGCAAATGTTCTGTACAAATGTAGCACTGGAGGCTGAGCCAGCTGGGAGAGTTGTTGTGACTTTGTGCCAGCAGAATGATTATGTGTGTATATATATACTTTGAACTTGAAATTCAAATATATTCATTTTTTCTAAATTTTAAATTCCACTTGCGTAGTCTGTTAAGATATGTAACATAACATGGTTTGTATATGGGCCACATTGTAACACGACAATGATCGTGGACGTGAGCCCCAAGTTGATAGATCACGGATGGGTTAAGATAGGTATCAATAGATATTGTTGTTAGGGTAAATCTTTCCCATCCGATGTTACTTGTAAACCAAGTTGTACTTGTGCATATATATATACATTAACACGCACCCGTGGTAAGCCAAGATAGGCAACCACGTTAAGCCATATCTCTTTCATGGTAATCAAAGCATCTCTTCCAAAATACATCTAGCAATGGCGTCTTCCTCTTCTTCCTCCTTCTCCCACCAATCCCATTCACCCTTCGGCCCTGCCATCTCCGAAAAGCTTACACGCGAAAACTATCTCCTATGGAGGGCGCAAATCATGCCTGGCATTAGAGCAGCGCAATTTGAAGGTTACCTAGATGGAACCTGTGTTGCCCCTGCCAAAACCCTAGAAGTTCTCAAGGAGGAAGACAAGAGCAAGCTCACCATCGTCAACCCCGAGTACCGAAGTGGATCAAGGAAGATCAGCAACTCCTTGCCCACATCAACAACTCCCTCTCAAGGGAGGTACTCGGCCAGGTGGCTAGGATGACCACCTCTGTGGCTGTCTGGGGCGCGCTGGAGAACATGTATGCCGCGCAGTCCCAAGCACGAGTCACCAATCTTCGGATGCAGCTCGTCAACTGCAAGAAGGGCAGCCAATCTGCGGCTGTCTACTTCTCCAAGATGAAGGCGCTTGGCGATGAACTCGCCGCTGCAGGAAGACCAGTACCAGATGAGGAGTTGATAACCTTCATCTTAGCTGGATTGGACTTCGACTACAACGCCCTTGTCTCATCAGTTCTGGGGCGCACCGATCCTATCCCTCTGAGCGATCTGTATGCTCAGATCCTTGCCTATGATATGAGGCTTCAGATGCTGCAGAATAATCACGATGCCGGGCAGAACTCATCAGTGAATGCTGCCTCTCGAGGCCGTGGAGGATTCCGCGGTCGTGGTCGCGGAGGCGGTGGACGTGGTCGCGGCAACAACAACTCTCCACCGCCCAAGATGGGCGGACAAGGCAGTGGGCAGCAGGTTGCCAAACCTATCTGCCAAGTCTGTAAGAAGAAGGGCCATGAGGCCGACGTATGTTGGCATCGCTTTGAAGAGGACTTCCAGCCCTACAACAAGTCTGCGGGAGCGGCACGCATTGGTTACGGCGTGGACACAAATTGGTACGACAAAGGTGGTGCTACGACCACATCACAGCCGAACTGGAGAAGCTGAGCGTTCGGGACAAGTACAAGGGGGCAGATCAGGTCCACACTGCTAGTGGTTCAGGTATGAAAATTAGCAACATTGGCCATACAGTTTTACATACCCCCAGCAATAATTTTCATCTTAAAAATGTTCTTCATGTTCCGAGTGCCAACAAGAACCTTGTCTCTGTTCATCGTCTCACATCTGACAACAATATATATGTTGAGTTTCATCCAAATTATTTTCTTCTTAAGGATCGGGCCACGAAGAGAATTCTCCATCGCGGCAAGTGTGAGGGTGGTCTCTACCCATTGAGATCTCGGAGGCGGAGCACAAACATCCAAGCAAGCTTGTCGTGTCGGTAGGCCAACCACATGGAGGTGGCATAGTCGTCTAGGTCATGCATCCTTTCCAGTTGTCGAGAGAGTTATCAAGCATAATTTGCTTCCTTGTTCTAGTAGTCATGATGTCGAGTCGGTGTGTGACTCTTGCCAAAGAGCAAAGAGTCGTCAATTTCCCTATTCTAAATCAGAGAATAAAAGTTGTGCTCCTTTAGATTTGATACATTCTGATGTGTGGGGGCCTGCTCCTAATTCCATTGGGAATCATACCTTTTATGTCTCCTTTATTGATGATTTCAGCCGATATACATGGATCTATCTGCTGAAACACAAGTCTCGAAGTGTTTCAAGTTTTCCAAAACTTCCAGAATTTTGTAGAAAGGAAGTTTAATAGAAAAATTATTCATATGCAAACTGACCGGGGAGGTGAATATGAGAGGCTAAACTCCTTCTTCCAAATGCTTAGGCATATCTCATCGTGTTTCTTGTCCTCACACACATCAACAAAATGGGAGAGCGAAGAAAACATCGACATATCGTCGAAGTAGGGCTATCGCTTTTGGCTCAAGCATCCATGCCTTTAAAATATTGGGACCAAGCCTTCCTAACAGCCACATATATCATCAATATGCTTCCATCCAGAGTCTTGGATAACAAAACTCCTGTTGAGCTTCTGTTACAAGAAAAACCTCATTATGATTCCCTTCGAGTGTTTGGATGTGCATGTTGGCCAAACCTAAGACCCTACAATACTAGAAAGCTCTCTTTCCGATCTACACAATGTGTATTTTTAGGCTATAGCTCTCTCCATAAAGGGTTTAAGTGCTTGGATCCTAAATCTGGCCGAATATACATCTCACGAGATGTGACTTTTGATGAAGATGTGTTTCCTTTCTCCTCTTTGCATTCTAATGCTGGAGCTCGATTAAGAGATGAAATCTCCCTTTTACCAGAAACCTTGACTCCTTTTATTTCTGGGGATGTAGACTGTCATGTGCCTAATGTTACTAATCCTTCGGATATGAATGATGATCAAGAGTTGCAGGAAACAGGCGAGGTTCAGGAAATACATGCAATCACAGATGCAGATGACACGGATCCAGCTGCCACAGAAAATCCTGACACGGGATTTGATGATGATTCTCCGACTGCGATCGCGCCAGAACCGGAACCTGCACCCGCGCACGAGGGCGCCTCTCCCGGCTCGCCGCGTGGGGGGGCAGGATCGTCTTCGGGATTGCAGCTCGACGACACCCGGGCGGCGACAGAGACTGCTTCTCTTGGATCTTCTGCGCCAGTTCCTGGATCCGGTGCGGCCATGCATGACAATGAAGAAGTGGTACCACCTGTTGCTGAGATTCAGAGACCACGCACGCGGATGCAAAGTGGCATATCTAAGCCTAAGGTATATACTGATGGTACGATACGGTATGCTAATATTTGTACTGATGGTGAACCAGGTTCAGTGGGAGAAGCATTGAAGTCATCAAAGTGGAGAAGTGCAATGCAAGAAGAGTATGATGCATTGTTAAGAAACGGCACTTGGACCCTTGTGCCGCCATCTCATGGGAAGAACATCATTGATTGTAAGTGGGTATACAAAATAAAAAGAAGAGCTGATGGTCAGATTGATCGATACAAAGCAAGGTTAGTTGCTAAAGGTTTTAAGCAACGCTATGGAATCGATTATGAGGACACTTTTAGTCCTGTGGTTAAGATTGCTACTATCAGATTGGTTCTGTCATTAGCAAGATTCTGAGAGGATGGTGTCTTCGTCAACTAGATGTACGAATGCGTTTCTTCATGGCATTCGGAAGAGGAGGTTTATATGAAACAACCACCTGGGTTTGAGAACTCAAAACATCCTTCCTTTATTTGCAAGTTGAAAAAGGCTATTTATGGTTTAAAGCAAGCACCAAGGGCTTGGTACTCAAGGTTGAGCTCGAGACTTGTTGCTCTTGGCTTTGTTCCTTCTCGGTCAGACATGTCTCTATTTATTTACAGGAAGAATGGTGTGGAAATATATATGTTAATCTATGTTGATGACATAATAGTAACCAGTTCCTCTCAAGATGCTATAAAAGTTCTACTGGATGATCTCAAGAAGCACTTTGCTCTAAAAGATCTTGGGGACTTGCATTACTTTCTGGGAATAGAAGTTGAGAGGAAGCAGAATGGAGATCTGTTACTGACACAAAGAAAATATGCCAAAGATATATTGTCTCGAGTGAAGATGGCAAACTGTAAACCAGTAGCCACTCCTATGCCGATTGCAGAGAAAATGTCGCAGCATGATGGTGACCTTTTGGGGCCTGAAGATAGCACCAGATACAGGAGTGTGGTTGGTGCACTTCAATACATCACGCTCACTAGACCAGATCTAGCTTTTGCAGTCAATCGGGTATGTCGATTTGCATTCACCAACGACGACTCACTGGACAGCTGTGAAACGCATCATCGGATATCTAAAGTACTCTGAAAGTATTGGTCTATTGATCCGAAAGCAGTCTCCTTTGATTATTTGTGCCTTCTCAGATGCTGATTGGGCTGGTTCCAAGGATGATCGAAGGTCTACTGGAGGTTTCGTTGTGTATCTTGGATCAAATGTTATCTCGTGGAGTGCTAGAAAGCAACCTACAGTGTCCAGGAGCAGTACAGAAGCGGAATACAAATCTATGGCGAATGCTACAGCTGAGATGATCTGGTTGGAACAACTGCTTGGTGAACTAGGAACCAAGCTTAAGGTAAAACCTCGACTCTGGTGTGATAATCTTGGGGCAACATATCTTGCTGCAAATCCTGTGTTTCATGCTAGAGCTAAGCACATAGAAATAGACTTTCACTTTGTGCGAGAAAGGGTCACCAGAAGACAGCTTGAGATAAGGTTTGTACCAACCGAAGATCAAGTTGCTGATGGATTCACCAAAGCATTGTCACAAAGGAAGTTTGAAGAGTTCAAGAGCAATCTAAATCTTGTAGAGAAGACAAGTATAGATTGAGCGGGAGTGTTAAGATATGTAACATAACATGGTTTGTATATGGGCCACATTGTAACACGACAATGATCGTGGACGTGAGCCCCAAGTTGATAGATCACGGATGGGTTAAGATAGGTATCAATAGATATTGTTGTTAGGGTAAATCTTTCCCATCCGATGTTACTTGTAAACCAAGTTGTACTTGTGCATATATATATACATTAACACGCACCCGTGGTAAGCCAAGATAGGCAACCACGTTAAGCCATATCTCTTTCATAGTCGACTAGCTAGCACCCATAAAGAATTAAGAGAATTAATCGTAAACAAAACACATCACAAAAGTTGTTGGGCTACAGGCTGTCGGGTATTATACTTATATAGGGGGGGGGGGGGGGGATGACAAGACGAGTTTTAGGTTTTTTTTCGATCGGTCTATTACAACAATAACCTTTTCAAAGGAAGCTGGGTTTTTATAAAAGTTTTTTTAGTCTACAGCAGGACGCCAACGACACTGCAACCTTTTCAAAGGAGTGATTTTTGGGAAGTAGATTAAACTAGCCAAATCAAGCTCTAAGCAAATATACATACTCTATTACTATATAGGACGACGTAACTTAATAATTTGTGCATTTTGCTGAAATCATTTAACACATCCGACAACAGGTGCGGCAGGAAGGAGTTGGTTGCAAAACCGTCGTTCTCGATCCAAACAAATATTATTAAAATTTCCCTGGATTTTCGATCCAAGTTTTCCATTTTCATAACTGTGACGAGGCCGCGCCGCCGTGCAGCTGCCTGACACTGACAGCACACAGCAAGGATATAGTACCAAAAGCAGTTTGGGGTTTTGCGAAGACCGCGCCGCGAGATCAACGCATCACGGATGGACCAACCAACGCCCAGCGCTAACAAACTGGGATGTGACAGGAGCCAACGTGTACTGCCTCTTGAACGATTCATATGCTAGCAACACACCAACACACTCTTCGTTCGATCTCCACGGTCCACGCTAGCTAGCTTTTCTCCCTGAAATTATGCGTGAACAAACGCGTACTAAAGGGTTGTTGAACACGTTAGGTGTCTTATTTGGATGTGCACATCTATATGATAGGTGTTCGAGGGCCCACAGTAATCGAGAACAACGGGTACGTGCGACCATACAACAATACGGTTTTGGATGGTGTCGCGCTAAATCTATTTTTCACGTGTACCTAGCGTCCATGCATGTGTTATGTGTAAGTTTACATATCCAAGTTGTTCATATTTCTTAAGCGCTCCCTAGCTTAAAACCTTGACCCAGACCATGTAACATGTTGACCATCCTCCTCTCTATCTCTCTCATAGATCTATATGCTGACACGTACAATAAGAGGGTGTTTGGTTACCTATATATAGATAAATTAGGCTTTGCAGATGCGACTTCAGCGTGTTTGGTTGTCTGTACAAGCTCAACCTGGCTCTGCAGATGCAAAAGACAGCCTAAAGTCTGGCCTGCCAGATATGGATTTCATTTACCTTTATGGTGAGCTAGGCTTGCACGGTGTAGCGTAGATGTGATTAATGATGCTATTAACATGTACTCGCTCCGTCCTGAATTAAAGAGCATTCTAGTCATTATAAGACAAAATAAGAGAGAAGGCAATAGACGTATATACCCCTCATTTACCTTCCTAATGTATTGAAATCTATTTTTATTTTGCATGATTAAAGGATGAACTATTAGTTCTTATACAAAATATGGCAAGTGCATGAGTTACCTTTCTTGTAAAAAACAATCACATGCTCTTATTTAAGTAAATATTATCTTTTTTCTCTAAATGCACTATATTTGAGGACGGAGGGAGTAATTAGTGTATTTTAAAATAAATTAAGAACATATTAGAAGTTAGGACTATTAGAGATCTAGTGTTGTTATATAAGTCAACTATTAATAAGATTACTTGTTTATCTATTTTTATTAGTGCAACCAAACAAGATGTCTAGTGAGTCAGGCTCTATACGTGCAATCAATCAAACAAGGGTAGCTTTCACCACCGCAGCCTGTCCAACTTTGAGTCTAGCTCTCATATGCAATGCAGGCTCTCTAGAGAGGAACCAAATGCCCCCTAAATCCCTAAGAGGAGAGTGTCAAAGAGAAGAGGGGGGTGGTACCTCATTAGATCTCACTGGCCGCCATACTCAATCTAGCTGCTATGGATCTAGTTCCTTGACTAGCTCATGAAGAATGAGCCTAGGGAGCTCACCTGAGCCTGCAGAGGCCCACCAACGCCTCATGCGCCATGGCAAGGAAGCCATGTGGCTCCTAAAGAGAAGAATTGAGAAATAGGGTTAATGGCATTTGTTGATGAGACGGGGAAGGGGAGGCATCTTTCCCTAGGTCAGAGGTGGTTGTTTATTAAACTTTCCTTGTAATAGCCTATTCTTTCTAAAATTCACCGTTATTTTTAGAGACATGCATTGTACCATCCGTGTAAATAAAATAGATTGTCTTCTAAAAATCAATTTTATAGCATTTGTCACTAACCACCTAATTGTGAATTATTCTCTACACGTGGACAAAACATCATCTATAGGAGGACAAGTAAATTGTTTGGATATATGCACGGTGAAGACACTAGAGTCAGGCCTAGCCAGGCTAACAGCCAAGCCTGGAAAACAGGAAGAAGATTGAGTTTTAGGAGACAGCTCTATTTGGCTGTATATATCATCCTATAATAGCACACGTTTAACCAGGTCAGCACGCAGCACACCTTAACTTTTAGGTACACGCACTATATTATGAAGCTAACATTGTGGGCACATTGTGATTCAGCAAAGAAGTCGCAAGGCAACCACGTTCCCTCCCTATGCTCATTATCGGCACCAAGCTGATCAATCATTAACCGTTCAACTACTGGCCAAACCCGGCCATATATACCCCTGCAAGACCAGCTCCAAAGCACAACATCACAGTGCAGAGCACCTGTCGTCCCTGAGCTCAGCCATATCCTTCTCTTGCTCATAAGCTAGCCACCCGGCTTAGCCGATCGAGTTTCAAAAATGAAGCTCTCAGCGGCAGTCCTTTGCGCCCTTGTGGCTGTCCAGGCGGCGGCGCTCCTCGCCGCCTTGCCGTCGGCGCAGGCCAAAGAGCTGGAGGTCGGGTACTACGGCAAGACGTGCAAGGGCGTGGAGAACGTGGTGAAGTGGCACGTCATCAAGGCGATCAAGGCCAACCGCCGCACCGGCGCCGCTCTCGTCCGCCTTCTCTTCCATGACTGCTTCGTCAGGGTAAGCACGCACATGCACATGAACGCACATTATATGTAGTTAAGTGTGTGGCGTGAAATGTATGTATAATTACTTAACGGTGTATTCACTAACAAAATAATCTGTACATCCAGGGGTGCGATGGTTCTGTCCTCCTGGACGCTTCCTCCGACAACCCTCACCCGGAGAAGGAGGCGCCGGTGAACATCGGCCTCGCTGCCTTCGACCTCCTGGAGGAGATCAAGGCCGCCGTCGAGAAGAGGTGCCCCAGCGTGGTCTCCTGCTCCGACATCCTCATCTACGCCGCCCGCGACGCGGCCAGCGTGCTCAGCAACGGCCACGTCCACTTCGACGTCCCCGCGGGCCGCCTGGACGGCTACGTCTCCAGCGCCGACGAGGCCCAGAAGGAGCTCCCGGACTCCACCGACGACGTGCAGAAGCTCATCGACAACTTCGCCAGGAAGAACTTCACCGTGGAGGAGCTCGTCATCCTCACCGGGGCGCACTCCATCGGACAGGGCCACTGCTCCTCCTTCACCGGCCGCCTGTCGGAGCCGTCAAGCCAGATCAGGCCGGCGTACCAAAACCTGCTCAAGCACAAGTGCTCCCAGGGATCCAACCCGCCCGTGGACAACAACGTCCGCGACGAGGACTCCGACGTGGTGGCGAGCTTCATGTCCGATTTCTCGAGCCGGGTGCGCAAGATCCCCGACTTCCTGGACAACTCCTTCTACCACAACAACCTGGCCAAGATCGTCACCTTCCACTCCGACTGGACGCTGCTCACGCATAAGGAGGCGCTCGGCCACGTCGTCGAGTACGCCGAGAATGGCACGCTCTGGGACGAGGACTTCTCTGACTCGCTGCTCAAGCTCAGCAAGCTACCCATGCCAAAGGGTAGCAAGGGCGAGATCAGGAAGAA
This sequence comes from Themeda triandra, assembly GCA_018135685.1. Taxonomy (NCBI): domain Eukaryota; kingdom Viridiplantae; phylum Streptophyta; class Magnoliopsida; order Poales; family Poaceae; genus Themeda; species Themeda triandra. The sequence goes on along the minus strand of JAENPR010001352.1, from coordinate 52,886 downwards.
GTGCAGCGTCGTCAACCACCCCCTGTACTAAGCACTCGACACGTACTTGTTTGTAGATCAAGACGAGCCATAAGGTTGCGCTTTTTTCGTTTCATCCATTCTTTTGATTCTCATTCGTTGTACTACTCATCTTTTTGTGTATTTCTCATATCTCTCAAACTGCAATAAAAATATGTTCCTGATATGTCCAACAAGCGAAGTACTAATAGCTAAGTCGATTGGCAAATGTCATAGTCGTGTACAACATATGAGTGGTCAACCTTACAGATCAGATAGTTACTATATGCTAAACGTAGTAGCTATCACCAGATACTCGTTAACGGATATGGTGCGCAACATTAGTACTGTTATGCTTTCTCCATTTTAAATTATAAGTTATTCTAGTTTTTCTTGATATGTAGTTTTCGCTATTCACTTAGATATATATTGGTGCGTCTTCAAGAATTTATCGAAAAGATTAGCCAAATTTACTGATTTAACTACTCGCTAAAGAAAATACTAGAGTACTAACAGACTCTGTAAAGGATGGCTAGTGATAGTGAGTGGTAGGCTATCCAAAAGTAGAGCGAATGAGGTGGGATGGAGAGCTACTAAATTTGGGGTCATTTACACAGTCAGTTGAAAACGTTTTCAAGCAATAATAGCTAAATTTACTTTTAGAAAACGATTTAGCTAATCTTTCGGAGATGCTCTTATGTCTAGATCTAGAACGGCTTAGAATTTCAAACAGGAAGAGGGAGTATCTCTAAACGTGCATTTGTACACATTACTTGCATTATGCGGCTCCACACCTACACCCTTGAAGGACACCTGCATAGAAGAGCAAGAGTACATGGACGACGAGAAGATAATATCGACCAAAGTCAAAGTCCGGCTGAGACTAAGTAAAGCGAGGCATCGCGAGTATTTGGTGCACCATACCACCAGGCCAAGACAGAGGTTTGACACGCATCGAAAATTTTGAGTCGCACCGTGTGGGGCCAAGCTAAGTCATGAAAATGTCATGTTTGTTTGATACATTGACAACAATTTGGATGGTTTTACCTTTGGGTTGTATTTCATTCTATCTATATATAAGTGCAATTTGAGAAAAATCAAGTGTGTCAATTTATGCATAAGGTGGCTCTCATTTGTGTGAGAATTTTTCTTGGCATTAGAGAGAGAAGGGAGCGAGGGAGAGGCTCTTCTTCTTAAGCTTTTAGCAATCCAAAGCTTTGATTTGTTAGTTTCAGTTTTGTTTTGCAAACTCTATCTCCCTTAAGTCTTGAGCTTCTATCATTTCATTGATTTTTTGCTGCAAGCTCTATCTCCTTAATCCTCAACGAGTGCGTCCCCCTCCATACTATTAGAAGTGATTTTAAGGCAATTTCATCCTTTCCTTTTAACTAAAAAATTGGTAAACACCTGATACATTATTGAATCATGGAAAATATCTCTAAACTTCTAAAAACATCGAGAAAATCTCCTAGAGATGGATTGTGACATGAGAAATCCAAATAAAATATCTAGAGCTCGTGTTAATACATCTAGAAGTTTCTAAAATTATGTTTAGGTCTAGGAAAGAGGGATATAAAAATACCTTAATATATTTAAAAAACTTTCGTAGAAAAAATATGAGATGGAATGAGAATGATTGCAACATACACTAATGTTGAATGCATTCATGTTGGTTGTATTTTGTGTTTTTAGTGTGGATTTTTATGAAATGCAATTAGACATTGATTCGAATATTTCAAGATTTTTATAAAAAGCAAGATGTCTTTATTTCCTAGAGATAAAGTATAAATTTTAAATGGGATATAGTTATTTTATTTGAATTTATCGTGTTCTAATCTATCTTTAGAAAAATTCTTGGAATTTTTAGAATGTTCAAAATATATTTTTGTGGTATAAAACGTATCTGGTTTGTACCTATTTTTTTATTTAAAAAAGATAAGATTTAAATGGTTTTGAGAGTTCAAGGATGCAGTTTATCTAATTTTAGAGTTCGGGTAGAAAATCGACTCGATACTTCTGCTCTTCAAGAAGGTAGAAAGGAATTTTCCCTAGCAAAATAAGTAGAGTTGAAGAGGTTGATCTAGGCCCAAGAGGCCGGGAAGGCTACAACCTGGGCCTAAAGACCTAAAGGAGATAATATGGAGGGAAATGGTCCAAACCAGAACTCTCATGCTTCCCAGTTCCAATCTGAAAGATCCAATTTCAATCTGCCTTTTGCATTGCATCCTGCATCTGCGAATAAATCCTTCACATTGTCACGCTATACCTGCCTCTTCAGCCTGCACATTTCGTGCACTACCACTACCAGAAATGGGAATCCGTGTTGTTGAGGACAGGAACGTAACTCTATGGTAGAGGTTCCAATTGTTCAAACATAAAACTAAACTCCTTGCTGAACAAAGACGAGATCGTGAGGATTCTACATGTATATATAGTTTCCTCCAGGTCCATTTCTTCAGTTCTGGTCCGTGCTCGTCTACATGGTGGATGTAATGTAGTAGAGCTGTCAGGACCTGCTTGCAATCTGCATGTGGAGCAAGCAGCCGCTCTTTGCCCTGGCAATCAGCCAGTAAACGAGGTAGCATGGGAAATGAAGCAATGCCATGGCCAAATACCTGCATGCAGATTTCAGATTATCGCAAATTCAGGAATGACAACAAACAAAAATGTTGAAATTCAGGAAAACTTTGTTGATCTGGCGCCGTACCACAGTGGTGCCAAGGTTGATTCAGGACGGAGGAAAGGGTAAGGCCACCTGCACAAATGCGCATATATATGTTGGGTCAAAGCACTGAAGGTTATCCACGATTCGTATGGCAAACAATAGAAGCATCGAGAGGGGATGTCACATCTCACCATGTCATACCACAGACATGGGCGATCCACTGAATGATCACGTACAGGCACGTCCAGAGAACGAAGTATGCTATTCTGAACCACGGGAAGTCCTAGAGAAACAGAGAAGTAGAGTCACGACAGATCCACATGGCTCTGCAAACACAGTAGACTGTTCCATTTCATCCCAACTTTACGTACCAAGGTGTTTAGTGCGGTCTCTGTCAGTAGAAAGACAAGGTTGAGAGAGTGTATGCAGGCCATCACCTGAAACGATCGAAGGTGTCACATTTACGCAGGTAATTTGTTGAAGCGATCAGAATATCAGCAAATGCTTGCAGAGTTGTCATCACTAGAACCAGGGAGAGAGCAAGTTTAGGAGCAATGTTTTGCAGAGATAAAAAAATCTTTACTTTTTCATTTTAATAGCTACAGATATCAACGATTAGTGATGAGAAGCACTCACTGCATTGAGACTGAAATGAGCTGACAACGCGAATGGTACTATGAGGCCCCAGAAGACCGTGTCCGTCAGGACAACCGCGCCGGCACAGACCTGCAACAACAAGGACCAACGATCAGATTGCTTAATGACAAACCCTTTCTTTCTGTGAAGAACAGGCACGCATGTTTTGTTCTGCAGCAAGCGTGACAGACGGAAGCACCAACTGATATGCCAACAACATAAGCTGAGTATCAGAGCACGAACCTGGTAGCCAATTTGCATCAGGAGTCCCAGTCGCTCAGCTCCCTTCCAAGCATCACCGTTTGGGTTCGGCTCGTCACCGCCGCCGCCGCCGCCGCTTTGGTAGAGCAATCTGTCGCTGCTCTCGGGATCCTCCGTGCGGTCTCGTGACGACGAGTAGTACATCATCCGGCATCCGTACGCGGAGCACACCGTGGCAGCCTACACGTTCCACTCAGACATCAATTCAACGCCCGCCGGCCGGCCGGAAGCTAACACGTGCCGACGTGCTTGTGCGTGCTCGATTTATGACGACGACACCCGTTGACGACACGTACCGCGAAGTAGGCGATCTCTAGCAGCAGTGTCCATCTGCAAAACGGCTCATGGAAAAGAAATCGATCCGGGCGCCAAGAGTGCTGTTACTACTGAACTGTACTTGCTGTATCTGCAAGGATCGATCGATTGGAGGGAGAGAACGAATGCACGCACTCGGTGTAGTACATCATGATGCTGAGGTCGTAGGTGCGCGCGTCCCACGCCAGCACGGCGGCGAGCGCGACGGCGGCCGTGGCTCTGAACGCCAGCAGCCACGGCGGGGACACCCGGCTCCAGCAGCTCGTCCACGGAGGCGGAGCAGCGGAGGCGGCGCCGTCGTCATCCGCGCGCGGTGGTGGACGACGACGAAGCTTGTTCACCCGGAGGATCGCGCCGAGGGACGCCGCGGCGGAGGCTGCCACGACGGCGAAGCTGAGGAACCACTGCCACTGCGCCATGCTGGGTTGGGCTGGTGGCTGGTCGGACTTTGATGACCGGTACTAGTACAAGGCAAGCAGACAAGGACATGTTAAGCAGCAATGAAGGAAGAAAGAGAGTGAGAGCGAGAGCGAGCGAGAGCTTAGTTGTTTGGCCTAGTGGTTCAAAATTGACCGGCAGCTGATGCCACCAAGGCACCAAGCCACCAACTCATGGCTCTGAACACATCGTACGTGTTACTGCTTCCGGGCAAGGTATGATTTGAGGGTAGCATTAAAAAAAAAAAAAAAGGAGCTCCCCTAGCTCAATTGATTTAAGTGTAGTTTTTTTAGCTTTCCTTGGCTCCACAGGGTGTGAGTGAGAAAGAGAGGGGGGAAATTAAGCTCCTATGAACCGTGTGTAAATAGTGCGTGCGTCAGAGAAACTAGAGCCAATTGGAGCTTTAGCAAGGAAGTCTCGGCCTATAATTCGGCCTTCGATCCTGACCCAATTGACCAACAAGAAGATCACAATGAAATCAAGCATGTATTCGGATGAATCAAAGCCACAAAAGATGAGTCAAAGCAAGAGAGTAATTGTAGAAAATAATTCGTAGTTTTGGGTTACAACTACTAAAATGCCACCGCATAAATGTGCCTGAACTGATATGTTTTAGTTTTTTAAAAAAATTTTAGTTTGTTTTTTATTTGATCATCAACGCCACGCTAGCAAACAGAGGAAGGAAACGGTCAGGGGAATAATACGGCCCATGATTTCATACGGCCCACCATCAAAACCCACAGGCCCAGACAGTCTGAAGACGAGGACAGCCCACTAGCCATCAGTACCCACCTTTGTCAAATCCCGCAAACAAAATTTTATTTTTTTTTCTTTTTTGTCTTTATTTATTTATTTTAATAATCTAACCATTACAAAAACCGAGTTAATTAAATTAAAAAACGACCAGAACACAGACCACCAACTCTAAGGCTGCAAGAAAATCTGTACTTCTTCTCTTTTTTTGTCTTTTTTATTTATTTTTAATAATCTAACCATTATAAAAACAAAACCAAGTTAAATTAAAAAAAATATGAATTGATACTCTACGCCTTCTTCTGTCCCGAAACAAAAGATGAAAATCTCGCTTCTTGAGTGGTTAAACAATCTCAAATTTGGGACTCAAAACTCCTCTAATAAAAATGTGACGCTTGTCTTCAATGGTTGCATTGGTCTGCTCCCACCTATTCCCAGGCATCAAAAAAATATAGAAATGCATTTAACCCTAAGATGTTGTGAAACTTTGTTTTGAGATGTGGCTCAATGGACCGACAATTTTAATCCTAAGTTCGGATGCTGGCAAGTGCAATTTTTCTACATTCTGCTTAGTGGCATGTGACTCAATGTCTTACTATTTGGAATAAAGCGATTACCGTTTTCTTCTCTTTTTAAATCTCTGGCCACACGAGCAGAATCTGTCACATGCCACTAAGCTAGCCTAACCATGGAATCATTGATGTCAGCCGGTTCAACCGGGGTTAGTATTGAAGACTTGAAGTCAGTCAAGGCCGTTGGGCTAGGACCTCCATTGTTTTGAGTGCTCTCTCGTTTCAGCCGGATTGATTCTCCCTGTTCTTCTGTTATGGTCAAACAACGCGGCTGCCCCGGATTATTTCCTCCTCCTTTTCGTTGATGGCAACTGCATGAGAACGCACCGAATCTTTTATGCAACTTGTTCCGGCAGGCGGCTGCGGATCGATCCTTGTTTGTGACCGGATCCTGGACCTTATCTTGGCAGCTCCTCCGTCGTCCTGCCCTGCAGCGATCAACCACATATTTGTTCTCTGTAGGCCACGGATGACCACACCCGTAACAGACATCAGTACAGGACTACAGGACACGCTCCAATCAGCCAATCAGGCTGACTGCTGAACCCTGAAAACCAATCCTAACAGGTTTCTGCAGCTAATGTCGTTTTATTGTGACATATAGCATGACAAAGTTCAAGCGAAGAAGGCATGGCTGATAAATTCAACCAAACATAGCATGGCTAATAAGTTCAAGCGTAAGACATGCCTGATAAATTCAAGCGAACTAAGCAACCAGTGATTTTTTCTGAAGTGACCGAACATGATAAAAACATCCCATCAGGCATCGGGGTTGAAAACAACTAAACTGCCAAACTGAGCCGAACCGAGCAACGACGGCAACAAACAATGGTATGTACATCCAACAAAACGGTGAAACAAAAACGCCGGCGGCGGCGGCAGCAGCCGCAGGAACTCACTACAAAATTGCTGGCCGTGTAAGCACAGCCGTACTAGACGGACGGACAACATCAGCGCAAGAATATTTACACAGCCCAGCACAGAAACACAGGCCTCTATCTCTCTACAGCATCGTCTAGTGGTCAGACTCAAGCCATCTCCTAAGCTTGCAGAGTGCCTCCGGCGACAAGCTCTTGCAGCACTTGATCCTTCCTCCAGCCTGCACCGGTGCCTGCTCTGAAGGCGCAGCAGCTGCTGACGCTCCCGCGAGGTCAGGGACGAAGCACACAATGATCACAGTGAGATTGTCAAAGGTCTCGAGCCTCTTCGCCTCCATGGCGAGCTCCCGAGCACACCACTCGGGGTCGTCGTGCCTCCGGAGCCCCTTGCGGACTGTGCTCACCGCGTGCTGGCTGCTCATCACGTCCCATATCCCGTCGCAGCCGATGATGAGGAACTCGTCGTCTTCCGTCAGGGTGGTCCAGTGGATCTCTGGCTCGGCGATGAGAGGCGATGGAGAGCCTTGGGGCAGTTTCATGTCCCAGTCCCCTAAAGCCCGGGTCACAGAAAGTACGCCGTTGAGGTATCCATCTTCAATGTATCCACCACACTCTATAACTCTTTGCCGCTCTGCAGCGTATGTTGGCCTGTGATCTTTTGACAACTCCACCGCTGTTCCTTTCCTACACAGGACTGCACGGCAATCCCCAGCATTTGCTACCAACAATTGCCTGAAAGATAGGAACCAATCATTACAATGGTTTACCACACAGCAGCACTGAAACAACCATTAAGATGTGTTGGGTACCATTTTCAACATACCTCCCAAGGATCAATGCTGTCAACGCTGTGGTGCCAGAAGAACGGTTGATGACTGAATCATCAGCAAGAGCAAGGTCAGCCCGCAAGAAAGCTTTGCGAACTGACTCCTCAACAGATTCAGCAAATACTTCATCTTCTTGTGATGCTTGAGGGAAGTCAGCATCTTCAAAGAACAATCTCATGGCATGCGTTTTCATGTAGGCTGCTGCATCTGAACCCCCATGACCGTCAAACACCTAAATAAATGTTAAAAAGAACAATCAATTCAATAGGGTTCAGAAATTCAGATCTTAAATCTTAAATTTTATGATTATAATCAACCTAACATCACTCTCAGTACATACCCCATAGAAGGCGCTAGGCGCAGAGACCATCAACAGTGACCCAAGATGACCAGAAAGATCATCAATTCGAATATGTTCGTCTTCCATGAACCTTCTAGGTCCAATATCAGCAAAGCTACCAGACCGAATGCTAGGGACAAACTGCAGTGGTTCTGCAGATACACTACTCCCAGCATTAGAAGATCTCTTGAACTCCTGCATTAAGCACAAAGCTATTAGCTATACTGGCGCCTGCCTTTGTAGTTGTAATGCCATAAACCTAAAACTTACTTCTCTGATATGTGTAATTAACAAAAGAACACATCATAAAAGTTCTGTTCTGGTTCTAATTCAGAGCCATCAACTATGACATATTGAATTGATCAAACAACTATTCTATTCTGTTCTGCGCGGTAACAACCAATTCCGAAGACCGAATTCAGGAGGCGGATACGAATTTCTAATATGCAACTTATCAATATGTCCCACACAAATCTATATGAACAAACAGAAACAGCAACCAAAACCAAAAAGGAAAGAAAACTCTGTTCTTCAGAAATTTATAATCAATTAATTCCTGCAATTCACCAGATTATCATAATAATCTAGAAAACACAATCGAAATCAGAGCAAATACTACACAAAATATATTTTCCTTCGGTGATCCAAGTAAAATTTGACCAAACCACAGCATTAATTAAATACTAAAAACTAAACAGAAGAAAAAAACGAAATTTTTGCTCAGCAGAAACCGAAAACTCACCAGATCGGGCACCTCTACGGCAACCTCCACCACGGCCTTGGGCGACGTCGCCGGCTGCACCTGCCCAGGCGGCGCCACCGCGCCCACCACCTCCTCCATGACATCGACGCTCTTGACGACGCAGCGGTGGAACGGCGGCTCTAGCAGCGGCACGACCTGATGCATGACCTCAGCCCCGGCTCCCATCTCCGCCCCCTCTAATCCGCTCAACAAACCAATTTTTCCCCCAACAAGAAATCCCTCCCTCGGACCACAGCCACAGGAACGAACTCCCGCCCGATCCGATTCCGACTCTCTTCTTTCTTGGCCTCAAAAAAATTCCTCCGCCCCCAAACCAAACAGCTCGATCCGAGCACACACCGGTCCACTAATCCCGACGAGAAGCGCGCAAATCTCCTAAAGGAGCGGCCTTTCGACAATCCGAGAGGAATACGACCCGAAAGAAACTCTTCTTGTTCTTATAGGAGACGCAACACGGAGAACTGACCAGAGACCGGATCCGAACAGGAAAGATGAAATGGCGGAGAAGCAGAGAGGTGCCTGCTATTTATCCGCGGCGCGTGGCCGGTGAGACGCGAGAGGGCGGCGGCTGCCGGTGGGCGACGCGGGTCCGTGACCGGCAGGTGGCCGCTACGCGGGGACGGAGCACAGGGTACGGAGTGCTGGGGCTACCGCCACGCGTGCGCGGGCAGGAGGGTGGACGCCGACCTCGTTTTGGGTACGGGCAGAATAAGCGATGACGCCTCAGGTTTCACACCTTTGGCGTGTGGGAAACGGAGACGGGATATATTTGGTGTCTGAATTCTACACGGATATATTTGCGATACAATACAACTTTGTGGACTGTGGAGATATATAAAGTGTACTATCGCAATTCAGATGCCAATTGTATCGCACTTGTAAAAACCTAAATTTAGTTGAACATACTTCTTTTTTGGGACAACAAAGGGAGAAAGTTTCAACCGTTATTGAACAGAAACGTTGTTTCACTTTTTTGCCGTTTATTAGACATGATTCTAGCGTTTATGAATAGAATACGAAACATTTGGAAAATAGTACTTTTCGAGACCATAGAGGAGTCTAAAACTAATTAATGTGCTCAACTGAACTTTTTTCGTCCATAATTTCGAAGAACGGCTCAGGTTAAAAAAAAGAGAGCTTAGAAAGTTCTAATTGATAAAAATAGTTTTACTTAAGTTCTATTTAGTATAGCGTCATCACCAATTTTCATGAGTTGTTTGAAGCTTAAACATGTCTTTAAAAAATAGCTTTGCCCATGAAGCCCTTTAAATCACACTCTCACATGAAAATAAGATACAATAAAGCTGAAAAATACTAGGCTTTTTTACATCTTCATCCCACACTTTGTGTCCCAGCATGCACAAAAGTTTGGCTTTGCCCTTGCTCCGTGAGAGAGCATGGGTGCTCGCAAGCCTAGGCTCGCGACCGTCGGGCCTCACGGCCACCGAGAGGTATTGCGCAGCCACCAGAACATTTTTAATATTTTGGCCTATTATGTGAAACTATTTTGTAAATGGGTCTTAAGGAAACTTTAGCTTCGCCTATAAACCTGCCAGTGAAGCTTGAAAATAACTAGATTCACCAGTGAAGCCCACATGTGACAGAAAGACCTTGAACCACATATTGAATCCATCCTAAAATAAATGCACATGCCATTTGTTGAGAATCTTCTCAGTTTGAGCAAATGTGTGTATACTCAAAAGTGCTAATGTTTATGATATCTAATAAACATAATCATTATATCAATCAGAAATGTACTTTTATAATAAACTTACTTGTTGATATAGATATCATAATATTTTATATATAATCAGTCAAACTTATCCTCATAAGTGGTACTTGAGTGGGATTTCATACAATACAATAGCTAGGTGGTGAGCGACTTACCATGCACCATGATTTTTACCACTACCGAGATGGACCTGATGAATTGTCATGCTATGCCAACGAGGAAATGCTCTGATAACTTCCTGATGTGTTCCCAAGATCAAAACACAGCTATGAAGCCTAACCATATAGCCCAATGGAGGTGCTAAGATCATAAAAAACACACGTGGTACTACACTTTTGTAGAAGTCGCATAGATGATATACGATATATGTCAGTTCAAAAGAAGCACAAGGGCACAAATAAAATGAAGTTAGCTGAATAAGATCACTATTTGGGTTACCGACTGGTGTTACAGTCAAAGCCTAAATCAACCACTGAAAGATAAAAATGTCCACAACATACAGTTGAAGGCTAAAAGAAGCCAATTTCATGGTTTTAGTTGTAGCTGTAGGAAGAACTAAACAAAATAGGGGGCATCAGAGTAATTACCAAAGCTTTGTCATATGTGCTATGTCCAAAACCAACCCATGACCCTGCCAAGTTCGACTCTACCAATAAGCGTAACGTGTGTTTATCACGACAATGAGAATATACAATAAGATCTATACGAGTGAACCAATATATATAGTACCTACTGACATGATCATTTTCCATATTATGATACCGTATTTTCATAATTCATCAAAACATGCATGAAGGTCGCCATTTTATGATTTCATCACATTTTTATCTTTTTCATCAGTAATTTTGATTAGAACTCAAAGATCATAAATCGTGCAGTTTTGTCTTCCTAGTATAGTAATCTTGTGTTCCACTGTTTTCACCCCTACAAAAGGATACGTGGTTGGCATCTCAATAGACTCATGTAACCTTGGGGGTTGAAGATCAACAGTCCAAATCCAAAGAAAACAATAGGTAATCACAGGAGAGGGGGGTTGTCTGTGATTCGATTCAATGCAACAAGATTCACGTGCAACTCATGGCTTCATCGACGCTATTGTGGGCTCCGAGCTGCTTGACGACGACCAGGGGAGGGCTCCGTCTTATGCAGTGCAGGAAGTAAGCCGAAAGGAGCGGCAGCCATGTTCCATGGTCCATATCAATGTCCAAATTAAGTCCACCATACACAGTCTGTTTTCTTTTTAACGAATTTATTAAGATTGAAGGTAAGTTCAAGATGCACTTGTACACATAGGTAATGCTTTTATGTATTATTACCTTAAAAAATATTGTATGACATAATTATTATTTGACCCTTTCATAAGACACATTTCATGTTAACTTTTGGAATTATTATCTTAAAAAATATTGTATGACATAATTATTATTTGACCATTTCATAAGACACATTTCATGTTAACTTTTGGAATTCATGAGTGAATTCTTTTGTTTTTAACACTATTCTTATCCTTTTTAAAGAACTAATAATAAAGCACAATTGACATCTTGGGTCGTAATAAAAGTGTAACATTTTATTTCATCTAGTTGCAAGTCTTACTAACGAGATGGTCAACCAGTCACCAAGAGAGGCAATGTATATAAACAGTTTAAAGACAATATACAGCTTGCTACCGTGGAACTTCGGACTTGCGCAACAAGAGTCACCGAGAGAGCGACATACGCAGGGAGAAAGAGAAACGCCGCTCGACTGACAAACAACGTGATCTGGCTGGCAGTATGACGTTGGCGAAGCCGTCATGCTAGAGAGCCTCGACCTCTGGACTCTGGTGGAGTGGTGGCTGCCTTGCTTCGCGTCGGGGAAGGGGCGGCGGAAGTTAAAGCGCGGAAAAGGGTGGTCAACGTGGCCCTGCTGCTGTGGCGAGGGGACAGCGCGTGGCCTCCACGCCACCCACCCGCCACGCCGCCGCCTTTCGGTTTGGCAACAGGCCTATGGGGAACAAGTCAACGAGGGGGCAGCAGGCACGGCAGCGTTCCCGTGGCTTTCCCGCGGGTTCCCGAGCGAATCGAGCGGGGCGGAGGCGTGCGCGGGCACCGGGCAAGGCATGGCGAATTCCGCGTTGCCTTCCTTCCCGGGTCCCGTGGCTCCATCGCATGGCAGCCTTGTGTTTGTTTAGCCCACGCCCCACGGTGACGCCGCCACCGTGACCGCGACTGCCAAGCAGCCGAGGCGGGTGGTTTCTCGTTGGCCACCGCCGCCGGCGTGAACCGTGACGCCTACACTACGTGTGCGGCTCCCGCTGCTGTCCACCGGAAAAAAAATCTGCATCCAGCCGGCAGCGGCACACCGTCCTGCCCGCGCTTGTACCTCTCTTTACTATCCGCAGCGGGGTACGCAATGGGATCCGGAACGACCCGTGTAGCGTAAAATCTCCCGCAGCGGGGTCCTGGGAGCCTCCCGGTAAAGTCCCGGACGGGAGCTCATCCCGGCTGTCGCGTTGGTACGGATGATACTGGGAAGCCCGCTGCGGGCCCATGTGCCAACTACCACGAAGAGAGATGAAGAAGGCGGAGCAGTGAAGGCAGGGCCGCCGCGCCATGGCCACCCGCCGAGCGCCGCCGCCCGCCGAGATCCGCAGCAGCGGGGTACGGACGCGGCCTCTCCAAAGACCTCCACGGAGCCCGCCCGCGCCCGGAGGAGCTCGCCCGCGACCGGGGGGGGTCCGCGCGCGCCGACCTCGGACGAGCTCGCCGGGCCTCCGCTCGCCCTCGCCGCCGACGCGCAGAAGGAATAGGAGGGAGAGGGATTGGCCGGGAGATGGACGCGTCCGAGCCGCCGCCCGTCGTCCGCCTGCTCCGCGCCAAGGCAGGCTCTCCGCCTCCACCTCCGCACGCCGAGGGAGGAGCTCGCCGGCCCATGGCGGAGGTGGAGCAACGTCCCGCCGCGGCGGCGGAGGAGGAGCAGCGCGCTCCTGCCGGCTGGGAAGGGGGGCGAGATGTGCCGACGAGGGAGGCGCCGGTGAGGAGCTCCGCCCGCCGCCGCATCTTGGGGAGGAGCTGGGCGGTGAGAGAGGCGCCGCCGCCCGTCCACCCTCGCCCGCCGGCTGCTCGGCCTTGTGGAAGTGGGGGAGGGCGCCGACGTCCCGTGCTCGTCCGGCCGCTGAGGAAGCTCCGCCCGCGCCCGTCTCCATCCTCCGTCCATGGCCGCGGGGAGGTGGAGGAGATGCTCCGGTCTTGGCCCGCGCGCCTCACCGCCGTCGGCGGGGAAAGGATAGGAGAGAGAAGAAAGAACGGGGAGGAGGCTGTCGGTGGGGAAAAAGAAAGAATAAAAACTAATTCGTGGGTCCCACTACTGATGGAGTATGGGATATCGGGATTGACGCATGGGAGAAATTGGTATGGAGATGAAATCTTGATGACTAGGACAGAATATTCCTTTTGGGGATGGAATTTAGAGTACCACGAGTGCGGATAGTCACGCCCACTAACAGCTACAGCTACAGCTACACCATCTTCGCCTGGTCCACCTCATCAAGGTGCGATCCAAATTAGTTCGCGGGCAGTGCACGCAGACACTGGAACTTTGCAGGATGCCGAGCCAAAGTGTCTAGAATCTGACGACGGCCTCGCCTCTTTGCGCACCTTTCGTTTTGGGCTGCCAGATTTTATTCATTTCGTTCATGCTTGCCAGGTGCCCAGGTCCAGGTGTCGGGGCCTGGGTTATCTGCTGGTTTCCCCGGGACACGCGTACATTGTCCTTGCACAACGTGCCCATTCACTGGACAAGGTCTGCATCACTCACTCCATCAACAGAAAATTACACTTCGACTAGTCTTTCAAGAAACCAACCAATTTTAAGTTTGTTTAAATCGTGGAAATACATTTTTGTTATAATTACTTTTAGAGACTAAGTATGAAGTATCGATACTATCATGTTATAGATTTGAAGACTTGATCAAATTTGAAATTGGTTGAAACAGAGAAGTGCTTTTTTGTTTTTGGAAAAAGTGACTAGGAGTACTCACTAAAAATAAAGTTTCACCATGTGACCGATGATACTTTACTTGGATTGTTATTTTAAACAAATTTCTCAGTTTCTAGTAAGTCGCCAAAGAATCTTAAATTTGATTACAAATACAAATTAATATTTTACGATGCAGTAATAAATTATTGAATTAATTATATTTCTGTAGTAATAAAATATTTATAAACTTTTAAAGAGATGAATACAAATTTAGTTGGATTTTAAAATTCGCTTGACTTCTTGAAAGAACAAAATTATTAATTCTTTTATTTAGGTACATGGAGGGAGTAGTACCCACACGAATCCTAACACCGTAATGCATCTAAATTTGTTATTTTCATATATATTTTTTACAGAATAAGTTTAGATCTTAAATTTTGTCACAATCTACATCTATAGATACACTGTAAATTTGCATAGTTTTTAAAAATGACTCACGAATATGCTTTTCTAAAGATTTTTTTCACGATTTCACGGAGCAAAGAGTTTACGCCAAATATTTTAATTTTGTTTTTTAATAAAGAATAAATACCACCTTATAAGAGTTGATTCATCCACTACAAAGTGGAATTGTTTTCTAGGGCGATAAGAACAAACCTGTGCTAGCAGGACACTTTTGCCTGCTGTTTTGCTCCCTTTCGCTCGTGCCCTTTTCTCGTCTCATTTCTCTAAGGGACACCTGTCGGTCTTCTGCGACGGCAGGCTGCATACGTGACGACACGAAACTTGAAAGGCAGCGAGCCAGCGACACAGGGCAATGCAGCGATATAGATAGAAAAAGGATATCTATCCATGGATGCAGCAACTTATCCTGAACCTTTATATTGAACTGTACCTGTTTGGCTGCTTTAGGAAAAGCAAATACTGATACTAACGTAACGAGGTTTCTTTGTTAGACTAGTACCAAAAGAAATGCAATATCAAGTCCCTATCTTTTACAAGGCAATGTGCTAACATTTCGGTCTCACTTTAGTCTTTCCCTTTTTAAAAAAATCTTGACAGGCCATGGTTACGTAGCAACTTCCCATGAAACATATCCAAACCTTGTGGATGCTCCTGTGAAAATTTTATTGCCTTTTTTTCTGGCCTTTGCCTAAACCAATTGGAACTCAGCAACTAGTCGCCCGTTATAAAAGAGAACAAAAAGTTCACCCCATAATATAGCCAAGATATCTTCTGATTCTATGATCCTCTTTAGTAGAGACATTTCTACAATTTCATTTTTATAATCTTATGACTGATTTTACCCTATGATTCTTCTATTCAATTGAAAATCTATAATTTTGACAACCGTGCCCTATAAGAGCATCTCCAAGAGACTAGTCAAAATGTTTTGTAAAGCTATATTTAGCCAATATAGGCTAAATATCTTCTCCAACAGCTATTGTATCCTAGTTTCTAAATTGGCAAACTAGTCACTCCACCTTTCTCGCTGGCTATAAAAAGCAAGCAGCAGTCGCTCGCTATCCAGCGATTTCTACTCGTTGTGACGCCTTCCCGCGCATGCGCGCTCCCTTCCCGCATGCTAATTGGTCAAGGACTGCAGATCGGTTGGGATTTGAGCAAGTGACGTGGAACTTTTATTATAGAAGATGAGAAATAGCTAAGCTGTTGCAAAGTATTTTTGTTTTGAGGACTTCTCTATTTTACAAAATAGCTAAAACATGGAATTTGGCTAGTAATTTTAGACAATCTCTTGGAGTTGCTCTAAGACCATAGTGGACGGGAAACCTCGTTCTATTCTTCTCATCAGCAACTGCTGCAGTTGCTTTTCAGTTGGCCCTTGTGTGGCGTCCTCTTTTTGTGTGGCGTCCTCTTTTGCAGGTCCTGCTCTCGTGGAGGATCCGGTTGCTCTTCCAGCACCTCAGGCGGGAACTGTTCTCAGTTCATGTCTAAAGAATACACATGTAGAGATAATCACTAATCAACACTTCAAAACTTGGGTTGCCTGTATGAACGTCGCTGCAATCAACCTTTGTGGCATTGCAATTGAAAAGGAATGACTAAGGATATGTTCGGATGAAATGCCTTTAAGGAACAAGGAATTCAAAATATTCAAAATGGGGGTCCTGATACAGTCAGCCTTCATGGTAAAACAAATGATGGAGTAAGCATCTTCTGATCTATATGAACTGGATCTGTACATTGCCTCATATGTACAATTAAACGACCAGTTCAACCGGTTTGCAGCTTTTGTTACACCAATTCAGTGAATACAAATAACGGTTAGCTAGATTGTGATTTGTGAAACGAAAACTAAAAGAAGGCAGGGAACTCAACTGCATAAAACAGCTGAGACCAATAATTGGTTCCAAATTCCAACTCAACTACTTTTGAAGAGAGCCCTGTATCATGGATGTTAGTGATGGATGGACTCGAGCAGTCTTCAATGATCGTGCAACACTTCTTCCTTCTGAATATTCCTCACCAAGAGGCCATCTTGGCCGCAGCTCATACTGTACCACACAAGAATTGATCAGGCAAAGAAAATGGGGAAGTAGTTCGTGAAAATTGTGACAGCAGTTTGAGATTCTCCAGTTAGTAGACACCTCCCACAACTAAAGGAATAGGCCTGATTCAAGAGTCAAAACTATCCGGCATGGTGCCATTTTAATTAAAGAAATTAGATCTCATGGTTTTGATTGTTGATAGTGCTGATCTACATTATATTGGATTATCAAACTTCAACAGTAGAACAAATGCAATTATTTAAGGATTAGGAAAGTAAATCTGGAAATGTAACTCGATTCAACCTTAAAAAACCAACATCATGAACTATCTCCACTTAAATGACAATTGGATTGCTGTTTATTTGTCAGTTGCACTTGCCTTTTTGCTCCTTTGCCACACCAAAGTTTTGTAAATTTTTTTGTGGTATAAGCACTCTTTGTTTAAACAAAATTTTGGTTAGTAACTAAGTTGATAAAATTTTCCAGTTATGAGTAATAATTCAGAGTAGCTAAAGGTAACATGACAAGAATCATGTCACATGGTCGCAATTCATTATTTCGGCAGCTTCAAATAGTGAGAAATAAACACAAAAATGAAACATAAGAGCATGCTCAAGTAGACACTACAAATGATTGAAGAGAACGAAGTGCATAATGGTTAAACTTAAGAAGTCACTATAGAAACTTTTGCAAGAAATAAATGCAAACCAAACTTTTGCAAGAAATAAATGCAAACCAAGCTGCAGACCTGCATATCATCAGGCTCATCATCAGCAGGTGGATCCTCAAATCTCCCCACAATGAAGTGCTCAATCCCAGTCCAAGCAATCATAACGCCTACACAAATGGTGCAACATAGTATAACTGATTGTTACTGATTACTCAGAGTTATACAAAGAATGAAGACAAAAAATAATTAGGTCACATACTTCAGTTTGTCAAACAAACAAAAAAGGGAAAACTAATAGCTGGCCTAGGGTCTATAGTGAAAAACAAAGAACTGCAATGGATCGTATAACAGTTGAATTTGAACACAAGAAAATTTTGTTGACAGGATAATTGTATTTTAGTATAGAAGTTACTAAGACTTTTCAATTAACTTATTACCATTGTCAGTACAAAGGCTTGGAGGAGGAGATACAAGTTGTAGGCCATTGTTTTCAGCAACTTGATTCAAGCGAGTCCTAACATACTTGTTTGATGCGACACCTCCTGAAACAACCTTTTGTAATTGGATAAGTCAACACTGGATGAGTTGAGCGATTTGAATTTAGCCAACATCAAGATATCTGAATTACAAAGTATTTGATGGAAGGTTCCATCTTCAATGCCCATTCAACTGCTCGCTGGCATCTTTCTTCCAAATGTAACACAGCAACCCGCTGGACAGGTCAAAATTATCAGAAAAAAGTCGAAAATACTCAGTAAACATTGAGTACATTATCCATCGTGTACAACCTGAAAAGAGGCAGCAATGTTCGCCCTTGATTGTCTGTCTTCCTTCGATGCAGACGAAATGGGAACATCCTCTGTACATCTACCACAGTGTAAACGATAGACCAGTTAACTAAAACGAAACTAATCATACTATCATGATTACAAAGCCCTCCCCCATGAACATGTTCCCTAAAAGAGGACAAAAGAACTTTCATGTTTTAAGGAAAAGTTACTAAACTTCGTATATGATCACTTGCGTTGACATGTCCTACTTAAAATAAATATTTTCTAAGTGTAAATGAGAACTTAAGCATGTTCATTTAGGCATTTCAAATGAAGTAGTTATCTGTCAATTTAGAACTTTGAACTTGAGGTAAACAGAAGTTCCAAATACTACTGCCACAAAATATACTAAATCGATGATTCTACTAGAAACACCAGAAAGCCTGTTCATATTTATGAAAACGGAGAGACACAGGGACTGAGAGTCTGAGATTAGAAGGGATAGTATGTCCATACAAGTTATTAGATTCAATTGCCAATCGAACTTGAGTCTTCAAGCCAGCATAAGAAAAATTGCAATCTTTGTGTTGCCGCATTGGAACCTGAAAGTATATAAAAATTATAAACAATAACATCATGTAGCATATAACAATATTAAAAATAAATGGATAACAACACATAGATACACCTTAATTTTGAAAAAAAAAACTGTCAGCAGACTTACTCTGAACTTAACAGCATTTGGATCACCTTCTAGAGCAAGCTCTTCAAGAGCAGGGCCACCACTTTTACGCATATCAAGGCCTAACCATCTTGCTGATTTGTCATATGCCTCACCAATAGCATCATCTATACTAGTCCCCAGTTGAATGTATTGCCCAAGGCCACAAGCAAGAACAAGAAGATTGTGTCCTCCTGAACATATTAACTTGTTAAGACACCTTGAAACCAAAAGAATATTTCATCTGGACGGATTATCACACAACATTGCTGTCAAATTAGCAAATGGTTAAGGAACTTAGGCTGAGGTAGTTTTCCATTGAGTTACATGCACTTTGTCAACTGGTACATTTATTTTGTAAACAACTGAAATCGTCTGCCATACATTTCATTTTAATAATTTCAACAGGATGCAAAATGTGGTAACCAGTTTAATAGCTTATGCATTGGAATAAGAAGGAAACATTTAAGCAGAGGACAACTAGACAGAATGCAAATAAAGCAGCTAAGATATGACGGGGTTAAAAGGCATTAAAATCAACATACTCTATGATCATGGAATAATGTCAGAATGATCATCCAAGTAGAAAGGCACAGAAGAGTTACAAAATGCGATAATTATTTTGTGTTGAAACAGATGGGCAAAATGCAATTATGTTTCTAGTGTGTTGAATACTGTGGCATGGGCTTCTATCATTGGAAACCACAGCTTACGACAATTCTCAAGGCAAGTTAAACTAGGTTAGTAAATATGTATTCTAGATGCTCTAAATGTTTGTTTTTTCAGGTGGGTCCAGGCTCAATACCCTCAAGGGCTGATCCCAATTTCAAAGTTGATGAGAATCATATTAAGACATATTGATCCATAGAAAGGGTAAGCAAATAGTATTGTATCATATAATGCTGAGACATAATAATGTAGTTAGCACATACCTGAAATTAGAAGAGCAAGAAATGGGAAATCAAGGTCCTTATTCACTAGCCTGACAAGGATCAAACAACATCAACTGCGAGTACAGTGCATGCATAAAGTTAGAAATATAGAGAGGCACTTATGCAATCTTTTGTTTAAGTCCATATAAACATTGTCCTATTTAACAAGTTTGGCATGCTCCAAATAATGTTTTTTCTTGAACATCCAGGAGAGCTATGTACCATTAATTAATAAGAAAAAAATGGGAAGAAGCCTTACAAAACACACACGACACACCCACTCACACCAAAGACTTCAACGATATACACGCCTTTTCTAGAACAATGCACAACCTCGACCGCAGTCTAACAAAACTATGGCACAAAAGCAGAGAGGTGCAAAACAATTCAAGCCCTGACCAAAACCCAGAAGTACTTTCTCCTCACTTGTGAGTAAAAGAGCTCTAGCCAAGCTTTGAGCAACACCATCAAACACACTTGTTGTGATGGTTCCACAGAGACCAAGCTCCAAGGATAACGATCATTAGAGCTAAGCAGTAATTCTCTCCCATCAATCCTCAAAACATAGCTTTGAGTTTCATTTCTTTTGTTCAATATAAGACAGCCATTAGCTATTAGATGATTGAAGTGGTATTGACAATCAGATACTGACCAATTTCTCTCCTACATTAAACAAAAGTTAATGCTTTTACTTTTCACAATGGGCTGAAAATTGGTTGAAGACCGAAAGTTAAAAGTTCCTTTGTTCGCATCATATGCTAGTACACCAGCTTAGTTTAATATCCACACAAACTTGAAGATACTTTAGAAGCATGCCAAGAAGTAGTAATGCCAAACTAAAGTCTAAACAGGTGTGCAAATTCTGATGTAAAAATTGATAAAAAGTAATAATAACAAAAATACCAAATCTGTAACAAGCGACTTTGAACAAACCAATCCTTTTTTGGTTGAAAACAAAAAACTACTAGACCTTATTCTATTTGATGATAAATTAACAAAAATAACTTGTGCATCATATACCAAAAAAGAATTCAAAGTCCACACAATTTAAGATCATGGTTGATCGAACAGCAAAGGGTTCTATGAGTTAAATACCTGGAAACTAATGCATGTGCTTCCATATGATGAACTCCAACAATAGGCAAGCCAAATTCTTTCGCTACCTGTCTAGCCTTGTGAACACCAACTGCAGTTCAGACAGGAAAAGGCACAACATTAGGGGTAAAAGAGATATGGTAATAATGGTGATACAAAATAGTAACAAAAAAAAAACTTATGATCCCTGATACAGGATTTATCCCAAAGTTTGCCAAAGCACTAGTCATATAACATGAGGGACATAATTATATAAACACAAAGTCAACAACAATGTCGTACAGGACAGAACTAAAGCAGTCTTAATTGGGCAATGGGTTTCTAGTCTGATTGAATTCAACTCATCTGAGCCACATACAAATTGGTAAGCATAGACTAAGTCCTGGCCCATGTGCAACCTAACAAAGGCAACTCATGAACAGAACAGGCAATTCAAAATCTCAATGAATGAAGGCGAGGTAAAGAAACACACCTCTAAGGCATAGACTAAGCCCTGGCCCAATGGTCACAGCGACTGCAGAAAGATCACTCCCTGGCAATTTTGCATCGGCAAGGGCCTTTTGAACAACCTGAGCAGCAAATAAGAACATGAAATTAGCATAGACCTCAGCACCCCAAAAGGCTGCAGAAACCTTTGTTAATCTAAGAAGCCACACCTGGTCAATCACAAGGGCATGTGCTTCCTCGGCCATCTTAGGGGCAACACCACCGTACCTCGCAAGCAAATCCGCCTTGCAAACGTTGGCCAATGAAAAGCAGAGCCGGTCAGCAATGAACAAAGGTATCCTTACATATATGCTATTGCTACCAATTGCGATGTTGCATATAAGATGATAAGGAGACAGCTCAAATTTACAGCCGGAATAAGAGGTGAGAACGCACTGCAGAAATCAAATTGCTCGGGAAATGGCTTACTTGGGAAGATACCACTTGGCTAAGGATCTCGCCGTCACCTCTCACCTGCAACCAACCAGAGCCAGCCAGCAGAGAGAAGCAGCTCAGCACAAAAACTTGACGCCTCCGCCGCAGGTACCTCAAAATCGACAGGAGAGGAGAATCGAGGAAGAAAGAACTAGTACCACAGCAGCTGCAGTGTCGTCGCAGCTGGTCTCGATGCCGAGCATGAGGAGGTCGCGGCGGGCCGGGACGGCTCGAGCGGCGGTGGTGGACGGCATGGTGGAGAGGGGGAAAGGGATTGCTGGATAGGAGGAGGAGGAGGAGGAGCAGAGTAAGCGGCGGAGAGTGGGGGCTCCGTGCAGATAGTGGGAGGGCTTCCGTGGGGCTCGTCGGAGGAGGAAAGCGGCGGCGGCGGCGGCGCGCGAGACCGGCGGCGATAAGGTCGGGAGAAGAGTGGCCGCCATTGTCTCCGCTCTGCGGTTCTGCCCGGTGGACAACTCCAGCGAAGGCCCAGGGGATTTGAATGAACCGGTCGCCAACGCAGCCATAAAGCCCATAAAACTAACTGGGCCGCAAGATAGAACGGCTCGTAAGATTATCCAACAAGCAATGCGTTCAAAACGGCACATGAACCTTCAGGGCAATCATATGAGCCAAATTACACAAGCTGCACACATTTATTCACCATTTTCATCAATTTTCTCCTCTACTACACAGCATGTCACCTCCCAGTACACCATACATACATACATACATACATACATACATACATACATACATACATACATACATACATACAGCAATGTGCAGGATAACCAAGCTGACCACGAAAGAGCGTAACCCCATCACTGAACATATCTCAAACCCAGTCTAAACTTGCTCTTTCATAAGTGCATCAATGCACATGGGTTTGAGTATCCATGTGGTCAGCACGAAGGTAATCAACACCATCGGTTATCGGCGCAGCAGAAAGCTTCTTGACTGCAGACTGCATCGTCGGGCGGTACGCCGGGTTGGGATCTAAGCACTGGAGAGCCACCGTGAGGAGCACACAGATTTCTCTTGCGGCCTCAGCTTCAGGGAGCGGGAGCCGGGTGTCCAACAGATCCTCCAGCGACGTGCTTTTCTTGTCTGTGCATAAGAGAGCGGAAAGAAGATCACCGGGATGGGATCCCATGAACAGCTCAAGAACCACCACGCCGAAGCTGTAGACGTCGCATTTCTCTGTCACCCTCGTCATGTATGCAAGCTCTGTGGTATCAAAGAGAAAAGTCGTGGTCAAGTAAATGTCTGCGTCATTATACGCCTCACTTAATACAAACATTATTATTTTTTGATAAATAAATAATACTAAAATTATTGATACAATATGTTTCGGTAGCGCAACCCAAAGTTAATTTACTTTCAAAAGAATAAAAATAAAACCCAAGACCACCTTTCAGCACTACAAAATTTCTACTTAGTCACACCATAGTCCACTAGGAATCAATAATCATGTGTGACACAAAGCAAAGCAACATGACACAGAAAGAATAATAAGTCGAAACCGAACAAAAAAATTATTTACCTGGTGCAAGGTACCCAGTTGTCCCAGCAAGCCTTGTACAACTTGATCCATCAGAGTTCAATATTTTAGCTAAGCCAAAGTCTGATACACAGGCCCTGAACTCCTTATCAACCAAGATGTTATTTCCTGTTATATCTCGGTGGACTATTGGAGTTGCACAATCATGGTGCAAGTAAGAGAGAGCATGAGCCACATCCTTAGCGATATGTAGCCTCTTATTCCAATCCAGCTCAACAGCACTTCCGCTGGACTTGAGAATAGTTGATAAGCTTCCTCTCTCCATATATTCATATACAAGAAACCTATCTTGATCAGTGGAGCAATATCCATAGAGCTTCACAATGTTCCTGTGCCGTATCTGTACCAAGGCCTCTATTTCACGGCTGAACATTTCCTCATGTTTCATACTTCCATCCTCAGTTTTCTGCATCTTCTTTACTGCAAAAATTCCGCCTATTGATAGCGTAGCTTCATAGACAGATGCATGACCTCCTCTTCCAATGCAATACTTTTCATCAAAGTTCTCCGTTGCTTCCACAATCTGCTTGTAGACATCTCCACCATCAAAGTTCCAGATAGAGAATATATTTCCCTGTAAGCTTAAAGGTTCATTTGTATCATTATGTGTCTTGGAGTTCTTTCTTTGACATCGGCAAATCACCAGTGCTGCAACACAAACTGAAATATGTACAGTGAATTAGGAAGTCAAAACCTGAGAAAACTAGGAGCAGCCTTTGACAAGGAAAAAAATAACATACCAAACAGCAGGAGAGAAAACAGTGCCGTCATGCCACCAGCAAGGGCTGCCTGCCTCTTGTGGGATTTAGGCTGCCTCTTGTGGGACTTGGGCTGTTGGATGTCAACAGCACTCGGCTTGCATGGCGGGAGTGGGAACCCACACAAGCCAGGATTGTTCTCAAATGCCATTGCAGGGAATGTGGTGAACCCAAGTTGTGGAACCATCCCACTCAACCTGTTGTTAGATAAATCAATCTCTGACAAAGATAGTGATTTGAATGAGCCGGGTATTGGCCCCTCCAGCATGTTGTGTGAAAGGTCAAGCACTGCGAGATTCTTGGCACCAGCAAGTGCAGCGGGGATCACACCTGACAGACTATTGTGTCCAAGGTTCATGATCATGAGGCAATTCATGCTCCCAAGGGCCTTTGGGATCTCTGAGTCAAGCTGATTAAACGACAAATCCAGAAATATGATCGAAGAGCAGTTGATTGTGGAAGTAGTGGCTAAGTACACCCTTGCGATGTGGCACGCCCTCATACTTGGCATCCGACTCAAATCGCTTGGTCGAATGCCTGTGAGGTCAACTAAAGTTCCTCTGCCATGGCATTGATTGATATTCCTTGGTTCGCCATTGCGAAGGTATGCAACACTTCGCGTAGAAGAAGCAATGGGTGTCAATGTCCTAGACTGCTTTGCAAGCTCAGATGGTATATGCCCTTTCAGCTGGTTACCACTCAGGTCCAGCCATAACAGACTCCTGCAGTCACCCAACTCTGGCGGTATCGGGCCAGTGAAGTAGTTATTTCCCAGTAGCAAGAATTGGAGGTTATCAAGTTGACCGAACCAGGTAGGTAGTGGACCAGAAAGCCGGTTGCTGGCAAGTGACATCCACTTCAGCTCTGTGCAGTTTGACAAACCTGAAGGGATGCTTCCAACAAGAGCATTGTAGTCAAGAATAAGATTTTCAAGTGAAAGCATTCTGGACAGAGAGGCGGGTATCTCTCCATCCAGGGCGTTCTGCCACAAGACCAGATCATGGAGGTCTGAGAGCATGCCAAGAGATGAGGGAATAGTCCCACTGATATAGTTAAGGCTGAGGTCAAGTGAAACAAGACTAGTGCAGTTGGAGATGGCCTCTGAGATGCCACCAGTGAGGTGGTTGTTCTGCAGGTAAAGAACTTGCAACTTGCTGGTGGTGTTTGTGGAGCAGAGGGTGGCTGGGATGGTGCCAGAGAGCAAGTTGGAGCTGAGGTCGAGTATCTCAAGCTCTGGAAGCATGGTGATCACTTCTGGAATGGGGCCATTGAAATAGTTGAAGGAGAGGTTAAGTGTCCTGAGCTTAGCTAGACGGAGAAAAGCATTTCCTGGAATCTCTCCAGAGAAATTGTTACTTGATAGGTCGAGGGTAGTAAGTGATTCGAGGTGTGAGATATCTGCTGGGAACGCACCGATAAAATGGTTGCCTGAGAGGTTGAGTGAGCTCAGGCTGCTGCATCTGGACAGGACTCCTGCTGCCATGCTGCCAGATATGAGGTTGCCAGATAGATCAAGATACTGCAATCTGGAGCAATTGATGAATGCTGGAACTTCCCCAGAGATATGATTACCGGAGAGGTCCAGAAAAGACAACTTCTCCCCACATCCCACTCCACCCAGCGCCGAGAGCACACCCGAAATGTTGGCGTCACGGAGTGTCACCGACTCCACGCTGCTCAGCTGAAGCAGGGTACTTGCCACAGCACTGAAAGTGGTGTTGAGCATGACATCCGTCAGGGACACTGACGTGACCCTGTGGTTGTTGCAGTGGACACCGGGGAAGCTGCAAGCACCATGGCTGCTGTTCCAGCCAGTGAGTGCCATGCCATTTGGCACGGCGGCCATGAACTGCTCCAGCAGCTGCAAATCGTCCCGATCCAGCACAGCTGCCGCGGCAGCCACTGCAAAGAAGAGCATTAGCATCAGATACCGTGAACCCATGATGTGGCAATGGGATTAGTAGAATCCGTCTGGCTGTGCTGGGAGTTTTGAATGGTGCGGGAGGGCTAACAGTAGACACGGGAAGACCAGAGATTTACAGGCAGGCTTTATGGTTAACTTCAACACCCTGCGAAAGCACGCCGATGATGACCCTGTCGGCTAGTCCCATTTGCCTGCAGGTATGGCATGACTTGGAAACCGAAAGTCAAGTAAGCATGAGAGTACGCCATAGCAAAGAAAAGAAATAGGTGCTTCTGATTAAAAATTAGTGCTCAACTCACCACCTGCATGTGGTGGCGGCTATGTTGGAGCACCATGAGCCCATGATGGTCCAGAGCCCTTCATAATAGATGAATAACAATCAAAATTTCGAAAAGTCAATTCCTATACCATTCATCAATTCCAATAATTATTTTTAGTACAATGTAATTTATGAGATGAGATTAATAAGTATTCAAAACCTTAAGTTTCCACAGCGCGATATAAATGAGTGATGATGGATTCTGGGTGCGAGCATGAATCTTACTCAAAAACACATACTTATTGAGAATTCATCAAGTAAAATGTAACGGCCAACAATTCAGCATGCATTAGTTCATGCTAGAAATAATAGCGTTATACATCAATAAAAAATATGGGACTGATTACAAAAGGAAATTGTTTTATTTTAAATAAAGTCATGCTGACAACTTAATTCAGTATTCTACTTGTATATGGTTGATCAATTGTAACAAATGTGTCTTATGTTGAGCAGCCATTATCAGGTTGTTTAAGCAAGAGTGTAAACTGCAATGACGGCTAACCTTCTGAAAGTCATGGTTGACTTAAACCATGTGGCCGGCGGCTTCTTGTTACTTACTGAATTATAAGTTTATAACTCAAGTAACTGAAGCAAGGAAAGATCCACGAAATGAAGATCATGCCACACTTTTAGAATGACTGTCTCATCCCTCACCAAGTCACCATGGATTTTCTTATTCCAGTTTCAAGTTGGGTACATGCATGCTTTTACCAGTCTGCTCCTAGAATGAGTGAACTGTGAACGTGTAGGTCGGTTGGCTGACATGGTACTGCACTTCCCCTCAGCTGACATGGCATTGCACTTCCCTCTGAGCTGACAACCTTTGCAAAAAAAAAAAAAAAAAAAAGGCAAGTTCAAGCAGTGTTTTGTGTCAATAATACTAACAAAATGCTAGTAATCAAGTTATCAAAAAGAAAAAAGTCTGTAACCCTGATAACACGGTGGCTGCTCTTACCTTGCCGGGATGACATGACTTGGAAGCCGAAAGGAACCAGAAAACAGAGAAGGCGAAATGAAATTATTGGGTTGCAGAGAACTGAGGAAGAAAAGGGCAAGCAAACCGATGAGCACCTTCTGAACAGGCAAACAGGCGAGCATCTTGTGTGCAGCGGCGGATCTGCGGCCCAGGCCTCTAGGGCCCAGGCCCTAGTCGTCGGCCCACGAACACCACATACTCCATGTATTTTTTTCAGCCCAATATGGCAAAATCAAAGGCCCAAGACCTGAGAGGCACTCGGCCAGGCATCAGTCAATCGTCACCACGTCGGTCTCCGTCTCCCTGACTCCCTCCGTGCTCCGTCCCTCGCACGCATACCGCCAGGCAGGGCGCCGGCCGCCGGCATCCTGCTCCGGCGCTCCCCGCTCCCACCTGTGCCGGCAGCACCGAAGCCAGGGAGGGCGCCGCACCGGCATCCCGGCCGCTCACCGCTCTCGCCCATGCCAGCAGCAGCGGCACCGCAGCCATGGGACTAGGGGAGGACGCCGCGCCGGCCGCCCAAGCCTCCTGCCTTCCTGCCGTCCAGCCTCGTCGACCGGCTCGGCGACTCCGGCTGCCCTGCGCCGGTGCGCCCCTGGCCCTGCTCGGCTGATGGCTGCCCTGCCAGTGCTTCAGTGCTTGGTTAGTTCTCGCAAAAAAAAATAAAAAGTTTCTGTCAGTCGCTCGGTCCCCTGGTTTCTATACTGAATTTGTGTTCAGTTTCAACAATCATTTTGGTCAAAGGTCCACTCAGTTATTAAGATGCATTGCCTGCCCGGCCTAGATCAAAGAATTCCTTTACCAATTATTTTTATATGCAGAGCTTGACGAGGAGATGGAAAATGCTAATGCACCACATAACTAGACAATAGATAATTTTTTTCATCTCACCATGTGTGTTGTATAGTATTCTTTGCTTCTTAGAGGCCCTAGTCTTAAGCAAAAGTTGGCTCCGCCACTGCTTGTGTGCAATGAGTCTGCGACGCTGCGGGAGCCAGGGCAGTGAGTAGTGCCATAGCTGCGCGGCGTCGCTGCATTCGAGCAACGAAGTAGGATAGGGAAGGGTAAACACTAACAGGATTGCGCGGTAGAATAGATGGGATCGGCATTGCTCGAACTCGAAGACTTGGGAGGAAGACGAGACGATGAGGTTGCGCCAACGGGCTCAATCCACGCCGCAACTCTGCGGCCGACAGGCTGCACTCTGTAGAAATTTGAGGGTAACGAGTTAGCCTTCCTGGCGTCCTCGGTTTCGTGTTTATACAAGGTGGAGAATAGCCCTCCACCGGTGGCTCTTACAAGTGTAATACTTACAGTAAGTTTAGGATCAATACACGCCTAGAGACTAGGATCAATAGCAGACCAATCCTTGGTCTTTACATGCACAATTACACACGCCACACGCTAACAATAGGAGCAGACCAATCCATGCACAATTACACACACCACACGCTAACAGTAGGATCAATCTAATATTCTAACACCCCCCTCAATCTCAGCCACTAGAAAGGTTGAGATTGGATCTAAACCATCGAATTTTTGCAGCAGTGAGTGGCTTAGTGAAACCATCAGCTAGTTGGTCATTTGTAGAAATAAATCGTACATCCAGTAGCTTCTGAGCAACACGTTCCCGAACAAAGTGAAAATCGATTTCTATGTGCTTGGTGCGTGCATGGAACACTGGATTAGAAGATAGATACTTTGCCCCCAAATTATCACACCATAACCGTGCCACAGGCGAGTGAGGGATGCCCAGTTCCTGTAGAAGTTTCTGAACCCACATCATTTCAGCAGTCGCATTGGCAAGAGCTTTATATTCAGCTTCAGTGGAGGAACGGGACACGGTAGGTTGTTTTCTGGCACTCCAGGAGATCAGGTTGGCCCCGAGGAACACAGCAAAACCACCCGTGGATCTCCTGTCATCAACACATCCGGCCCAATCTGCATCAGAGAAGGCACTAACAACCATGGAGGGTGATCTGCGAATTTTGAGTCCAATGGTCATAGATCCCTGTATATACCGTAGTATGCGTTTCACTGCACTCCAATGAACTGTGGTAGGGGCATGAAGGAATTGGCATACTTTGTTCACAGCAAAACATATGTCTGGTCGGGTGAGTGTTAGATATTGGAGAGCACCTACCATGCTTCGATAATTAGTAGAGTCTTCAGCACCAAGTGGTTCACCATCAGTCAAGCTAAGTTGCTCAGATGTAGATAGAGGTGTATCAACAACTTTACAATTTTTCATTCCTGCCCGGTTGATGATGTCAGAGGCATATTTCTTTTGGGACATGATAAGCCCTTCTTGTGTTCTTTTAACTTCTATGCCCAAAAAATAGTGGAGATCACCAAGGTCTTTGAGAGCAAATTCATGTTGCAGATCTTTGAGCAGTGCATCTGTAGCTGTTGGAGAAGAACTTGCAACAATAATATCATCAACATAGACTAAAACAAAAATTGTGTAACCACCTTTGTGATAGCAAAACAGGGATGTGTCTGCTTTAGAGGGAATAAAACCAAGTCTCACCAACTTTGTGCAGAGGCGAGCATACCAGGCTCTAGGGGCCTGTTTTAACCCATAGAGGGCTTTATCTAGCTTGCACACATAAGAAGGGTGAACTTTGTCAGTGTATCCAGGTGGTTGATACATGTACACTTCTTCTTCTAGTACACCGTGTAGAAAGGCATTCGGACGTCAAGTTGTCGGAGAGACCAACCTTGTGTAACTGCAATGGACAAGACAAGGCGAATGGTGGCCGCCTTAACTACAGGGCTAAATGTGTCCTTATAGTCAATACCATATCTTTGCTTAAACCCCTTGGCAACTAAACGAGCTTTGTAGCGATCAATAGTTCCATCTGCTTTCTTCTTAAGTTTATACACCCACTTGCACCCAATAATGTTTTTATCTTTGGGTTTAGGGACTAGTTGCCAAGTCTTGTTGCGAAGAAGAGCTTGGTATTCAGTATCCATAGCTGCTGCCCAATTTTTGTTCTCAAGAGCAGCAGCCACTGAGGTCAGTTCATCACAAAGTGTTCATCACAAAGTGTTGTTGCTACAGTGCACCATCTAACAGTACCATCCGTGTAAATTTTAGGTTTCGTTATACCTTGCTGGAGACGCGTAGCTGGGCGCTGCATAGGAGAAGCTGCAGGAAGTGAGGCCGTAGAGGATCCAAATGGGAGATTTTCCCCTTCAGCAGCAGCAGTCGACATGTCGGGGGCGGGTACGGACGCGGTTGGCTGCATGTCGGAGCGAGTTGTCGTTGCGGGCGTAGTAGCAGGATCAGCATGCGGCTGTCTGTCTCGCCCGAGGAGAGTGGTGGTGTTGCCTCCAGCTGTAGAAGTGCCATGCGGCCTTGGAGCGGGTGTCGAGGGAGCGGGATCCGGCTGTGGCAGGTGGTGTACACCCGTGGATGGTGAGACGCGCGATCTGGACGCAGAGGATCCCGGCGCGCCAGGTGACCCATTCTCCGGAGCCGAGAACGCAGGGGCCAGCTCCTGATCCGGGATTGATTCGCCAGTACGAGGAGGTGCAGTTGTCGGCGAATCAACCTGGCGTTCTGTGCATGTGTTGTCTGCATGCAGCTGCATGAGATGACGCCCAAGGAGCTCCCCTGGAAGCTGAGTTCGTCCATCATTTTGATCGCTATTTTTGGCAATTGCTCCTGCATGATCAGCGACACTGGGCAGTGCATTATTTGACACAGGCGGAGAGGTATATTGATCATGCAACAAGGCATCCCCAAAACTAGCATTAGGACTTAATAAAGACGGAGGTAAAAGAGCAATTTCACGTCTAAGACGAGCGCCAGCATTTGGATGAAGTGAGGAAAATGGAAAAATGTGTTCATCAAACACAACATCTCGTGAGATGTAGATGCGACCTTCAGTAGGATCTAAGCATTTGAACCCTTTGTGTAGATGGCTATACCCAAGAAATACACATCGTTTCGAACGGAATTGAAGTTTGGTGGAATTGAATGGCCTAAGATTCGGCCAAACGGCACACCCAAAAGTGCGGAGAAAAGTATAATCTGGAGTTTTGCCATAGAGTCTTTCAAAAGGAGATTGATTTGCAGTAACTTTGGAGGGAAGTCTATTAATTAAAAACACTGCGGTGAGAAAGGCTTCATCCCAAAATTTTAAGGGAATAGATGCATGGGCAAGAAGGGTAAGTCCCATGTCAACTATGTGTCGATGTTTACGCTCTGCAGAACCATTTTGTTGGTGAGCGTAGGGACACGAAACGAGATGAGAGATACCTATTCGTTGAAAAAAGGTATTCAAGGTTTGATATTCTCCTCCCCAGTCAATTTGTACCGAGCGAATTTTACAATTAAGTTGTCATTCAACAAGGTTTTGGAAATCTTGAAAACATCGAAAGACTTCAGATTTTTGACGAATAAGATAGATCCATACAAATTTACTATAATCATCAATGAAACTGACATAGTAAGCATGTTTACCAACCGAAATCGGGCGGGCCCCACACATCTGAAAAAATAAGTTCCATAGGACTAGTGGACACACTGCTAGACCTAGGATAAGGCAACTGATGGTGCTTGCCTTGTTGACATGCATCACACACATGATTATTTGAATCTTTAACAAAAGGAAGATTGTGCTGACTAATAACTTGGTGAATGGTGGAGGTGGATGGGTGACCAAGCCTAGAATGCCATAAAGAACTAGATAGTTTAGTGACGCCAAGGTCTTGTTTATTGAACGATGATTTGAATGGGTAAAGACCTGCTTCACATCGGCCGGTATGAAGGATTTTCTTCGTGTGCTGGTCCTTAATGAAAAAACAATCAGGATGAAATTCAAGATAAGCATTGTTGTCACGGGCAATGCGATGAACAAAACTAAACTTTTGCTAGCTTCAGGAACATGAAGGATATTATTTAAATGAAGAGAGCTAGTAGGGGATTGCAATGTGCGATGACCAATATGACCAATTTCCATACCTGCTCCATTTGCTGCATGCACCCGGTCACGTCCCATGTACCTGTCACGAAACAGTGAGCTTCTCCAGCTCCCTTGATGTGGTCGGTGGCTCCCGTGTCGAAGTACCGCTTGTGTCGACGCCGTAGGATGTTGTGGCGATGAGGCAGACTTTGATGGCTTTGATGGAGAAGTGTAATTTGGGTCAAACCCGTTGAAGCACCGATCAGCTTCATGTCCTTCCTTTGTGCGACTTGACAGAACACACCGTGCTGAAAGTTGGGTCCATGTGTGCGCCCGCAGATGTTGCACGGCACACGGTTGCGTCCACCTCCTCGTCCGGGGAAGCCACCTCGGTTTGGACCACCGCGATGATGGCCACCGCGGCCACGCCCCTGGTACTGGTTCCCTCCACCGCGTCCACCCCTCGATGCGAGGTTGGCAGAGGAGCGACTGCCCCCTCGCACGCGAGTCGACCCGCTGTTCATGGCTGATAAGTTGGGCGAATAGCTCATGAACAAGTGAGGGGCTCGGTGCGCAGGGAAACAATGATATACGACCGGGTCGAATGGTTCATCCAACCCGGACGTAATGTAGGAGATGAGGTTGTCGTCGTCGATCTTCTTTCCTGCCGCCGCCATGTCATCGGCGAGGGCTTTCATTTTACCGAAATATTCGGTAATGGTGGAGTCGCCTATGGATGCATTTGCCAGGGCCATGCGAGTGGCTATCACTCGCGCGCGCGATTGGGCTGCATGTTGCCCTTGGATGGCAGCCCAGGCGGCAGCCGCCGTCGTCTCGGTGGACACTTGGCGAGCAATCTCTGGGGAGAGGTCGTTCAGCAGATAACTGAGGACCTGCTGATCTTGGGCTTTCCAGATAATGTAGTCGGGATTGGGAATGGTTTCATCTTTACCCTCGGCATTTTTTTTGGTGATGGTGGGGGATGGTGGCGTGGTTTCAGGATCGATGAGATGAGCGGCTTGAGCGCCATTGATGGTAGCGAGGTCCTGGGCTTTCCAGGGATGGTAATTGGTGCGGGTGAGTTTGTTGGTGATGGGAATGAATGCGAGGCCGAGGGAGACAGCATTTGGAAGTGTGGAGGAAGAGAAGGCCATTGAGGATCAATGAAAAAATTCCGTGAGGAATTACTAGGAGCTAGATACCATGTAGAAATTTGAGGGTAACGAGTTAGCCTTCCTGGCGTCCTCGGTTTCGTGTTTATACAAGGTGGAGAATAGCCCTCCACCGGTGGCTCTTACAAGTGTAATACTTACAGTAAGTTTAGGATCAATACACGCCTAGAGATTAGGATCAATAGCAGACCAATCCTTGGTCTTTACATGCACAATTACACACGCCACACGCTAACAATAGGAGCAGACCAATCCATGCACAATTACACACACCACATGCTAACAATAGGATCAATCTAATATTCTAACACACTCAACCGTTGTGGCAGGTTTTTTTTTTTTTTTTTTTTTTTTTTTTTTTTTTTTTTTTTTTTTTTTTTGAGAAAACCACGTCGGCTGTCCCTAATACACCCTAAAAATCTTTCTTGGTTATTATTTTGATGAGAATTTATTCAAGATTGCATCCATTCTGCTGTAAAATGTTGTACCATTCGCTGTATTTTGTTTTGTTATTATTCTCTTGATGGTCATCCTTTTCTATTAGTATACTAGCAAATATGTGTGTGAGTTGGACCAGATAAGCTATTGAATATCCATAGAGAACAAGAATATATGAATACTGAGAAAATAAGCTACCAAAATATTCATTCATGGAAAATCGGAACAAGAATGCTATATAGCTATTTATATATTATTATCCTTCTATAAACCTTTAAAACTGAGAACAAGTTTACGATAATCATTGACATTCATCATATATAGTATTGATTAAATCGACAAGGAGTTAGCTGTAAATACATCTTTCTGTTACTCACGTGGGCAACACTCAACATGGATTGCATTGGTGCATGTAGAGGTGTATTAGATTGGACTAAACAACAATTGGCAAATATATTACTTTACAGTTTAATTAATAGGACCATCGATTTAACCATATTCTATAAGAAAAGTTCCGTTTCTAATCAAAATTTTATCAATTTGCCTTCAGAAATGTTTCTTTTTTTTTTCTTCGACACGAGGAGCCTTCCCCATTTCCATTAATTTCTCAACGGAAATACAATGTTTTGGAGTTTGCTAGAAGCACAGCAGAAGAACAGTTCAGGATAAAAGTGGCTAACCCAGCCCAAAAAGCTACCACGCTGCCTGACAGCTACCATCGCAGTCCTATTTTAGTTCCGCTTAATAACCGAAGAGCACCCCCAATACCCAACATGGAGGGTGGGGGGGGGGGGGATTACAACCAGAGTTTTATGCTTCACGCAATCGATGATCACGAGAAGATAGACGAACAGAAAGTAACAGCTGCAACACATGTCCAGCAGGAGGAGGGAGGGTGCATGCTTCTTGCGCCCTTCATCACTGGTCGCCTTCAATTCTGGTCTTGGTCAGGGGCCTTCAGCAGATTCAGTTGCACCGTCTTCTTCTTCTTCGAAGATAGCCTTGTCGCAATTGCTAACATCGCATTCATACCCTCCATGATAACTTATTTGTCCTCATCAGCAAATAAACCCTGCCCAGTACCCAATCAACGAGCATATAGAGCATACAATGTTTGTGGGATCAGTTACAATTCTTCCATCGAAGCATATAGCATTCTAAGTTCTCTAGATGCCCCAACAAATAGCAGCAATCCCCAACGTATGAAACTGTTTCCCCGCAGGGATCCACCACTCACACCACCTCCAGCATTGTTGTAGGCACCTGGGAGCATTATTTGCTCCAATAGCCTTTGCCACAATAGCCCACACAGCCTTGGCTGTATTGCATTGAAAGAACAGACGATCAATATTCTCATCCTGGTCACAGAAATAACATGATGGGGATCCATTCCATTTCCTACATAACAAGTTATCTTTTGTAAGGATAGCATTGTTCATTAGAAGCCAAAGGAAGATTTTGATTTTAGCTAGAATTTTTCCTTTCCAGATTTCCTTATGATATGGGCCAAAGATCACTCTTGGTCATGGCCTTATACATTGATTTAACCGAATATTTCCCATTTTCACTAAATTTCCGGAACACTTAGTCATTGTTTTCATTTAGACTAATGTCGACAACCTTTCCAGACAAGGTCCCATGAATTACTCAAATCATCAACCAACCATCTAGTAAAAGTGATACTAGATGGATTCATTTTAGCATCATATATACAAATATCGTGTTGATCACATATTTTGAAAAGGTTTAGCATTATATCACATAAGGGTTTCTCATCAAACCAAACATCTTTCCACAACAAGCATTTTTTACCATTTTGTACTCTCAATCTCCTTACCTGCAAATACACATCCCTAATTTTTAACAGGTCACTCCACATTGCAGAGCCTGTCTGCCTGTGGTTAACATTTAAGATAGAGTTTTCTTTCAGATACTTAATAATAGATTGCCACAATCCATTTTCAGATTCTAGTTTCCACCACCACTTACTTAATAGGCTAACATTCATTTTCCTCAAGTCTTGGATCCGAAGCCCTCCTTTTTTCTTATTTTTACAGATTCTAGTCCACTTCGGCAAATGGTATTTTCTCTTGGTTCCTCCCCCTTGCCAAAAGAACTTTCTTCTCACATTATCAAGATCTTTTATCACAGTTTTGGGGAGAAGGTAGATGGACATATGATAAATGGGAGAGCTATTCAAACTTGAGTTAATTAGCATGGTCCTTCCAGCTATGGACATTCATTCTCTTTGAGCTTTTCTCAAGTAAAGGAAGCCAATCCTTAACATGCAATCTACTAGGGCTTTCTCGAACCCCCGTGTATTTTATAGGAAAGGTCCCAATTTGGCGCTTAAAAATATCAAGATATATTTCATCCCATCCTTGCTCATCATTGATAGTTAGATCTCACTTTTATGAAAAATATTTTTCAAGCTAGCCATTAACTCATACCAGTAGGGGAGCAGTTTTAGATTTCTAGCTTTATCTACATCATGTTTGATACAAAGTATTGTATCGTCAGCATATTGAAGTATTGCAACCCCCTTTGGAATGATATGGTCAATGAGACCACTAAACAACCCATTATCTTGAGCTTTAAGAATCATTCTGGTGAGCCCATTGTTGGCATTTCTTAGCGCGATTACCAAAAACAAACTTAGAGCCTAATTCTGATAACAGCGCCAGAAACGCATATTGGCATTCCTCGACATAATTACTAGAAACAGGTTCTAGCAACTATGCGAGAGTCGCCAAGAGATAGATCACATCCTATTAGAATAAATATCCGCAAGCGCATGGATCTATCGTTGCAGATTTCACCCGTAGAAGTCCATGGCGTTGACGGTGCCGGATGCATCATTGATGGCACCACCGTCAATCTTCTTCGGAGTAGGTCTATTTTTGCGGCAAGCATATCCGCCTCCTTCACGGTATGCATACCTTTTTGTCCTTTAGTGGGGGCGCGATCCTCCCCCAAACTTGGTTTTCCACCATTTTGTTGATTAGTGCCGTGGCATTATCAACCGTTAATGATAGAAAGGCGCCGCCAGTAGCGGCGTCCAGGTGCCTCTTCGACATGGGTGTTAACCCGTTGTAGAAGTTCTTGAGCACCACCAACTTTCCATCCCATGGTGAGGGCATTCCTTGATGTACTCCCGGAGCCTCTCCCATGCCTCGGGATGGGTTCCAGCCACTCTGCCGGAAGTTGGTGATTCTTCCCGTAGGGCATTGGTTTTGCCCATGGGGAAGAACTTAGCGAGGAATGCGGTGGAGCACTTGCTCCATGTGTCAACAACGGCCTTGTCCTTGTAGAACCAGTCTTCGCCTTTCCCACAAGGGAGAAAGGGAAGAGCCCGAGCCTCGATTGCATCAAAGTGCGACATCCTTGATGACGATGGTGTCGCATATCTCCAAGAACTGCCGGAGGTGGGCGTTGGCGTCCTCACTAAGCAGTCCACAGAATGAACTTGCCTGCACCATGGTAATGAGCCCAATCCGAAGCTCGAAGTTCTTGTCTCCTGTTGGCGTTTCTTAGCGTGTGCAGCCAAATCCGCAAGCGCACGGAAATCACCGTTATAGCACTTCACCCGGTGAGTAATCGGGTATCGTATTTCTTTCACGAAGAATGGCTTGTGAGTTAATTCTAACCAGAGGTTGCCCAGAGATGGAGTAGGATAGCTTAGGTAATGAGGTTTTCTAGGGTAATGGGCCTAGGAGATGGCTAAACTCGTTGCTAAACTTCTTACTTCGGGCACCGGATCGCACCTGGTCCGCCAAGTGATGCCGGCCGTAGCTCTACGCCGTAGCCGGACGTGGGGATTACAAGGGACGGACAGGGCCGTCACCACCGCCGCCTACCACCTCAACCGTGGACTACGAGGCAAACGAAGGTAGGTCCTAGCCTAGACACCACGTCTATGCCGCTTGCTACAACTCTAGCGGTGGCCGGAGCTCCCATCTCTATCAGGGGTCCTCTTACTAGAGCTTCCGTCACGGGGACGAACGACGAACCCGCAAGAAGATAACAAGCAAGAATAACTTACTCAAAGGTATTACCGAAAGATAAACATGATGTCTTACTTCAAGTAGCAAGACGCCATAGAGGTACAAGCGAGGAGGGAGCCGACAAGTCCGGCACTCCGCCCCGTGGAAGACTAGCTTCCCGAGAGCTCTCTTGAAGAGATGCTCTACTCTTGCTCCTCTCTCACTCCTTACTTCTATTCTAGCTAGGCTAGGTAGAGTGGCTCTA
The DNA here is from genome assembly GCA_018135685.1 of Themeda triandra. Taxonomy (NCBI): domain Eukaryota; kingdom Viridiplantae; phylum Streptophyta; class Magnoliopsida; order Poales; family Poaceae; genus Themeda; species Themeda triandra. The sequence continues at coordinate 14,821 of JAENPR010001352.1, read as the reverse complement.
CTCTCTCTATTGTACACTTGTGGAATGGAGGTATGGTGAAGAGTGAGAACTAAAATGAATAATGAATTGTTCTATGTCTACATTGTGTGGAATGTGTTTGAGAGGAGGGGGAATGGCCTCCTTTTATAGGTGGAGAAGAGGGGGCTCCTTGGAAACATGCCATCCCCACATGGAAGGGCCAAAACCGACCTCCATAGGCGGTTTGAGACCTTCCATACCGTAAGCACCAAATAAATCAACATCCTCACGTAATCACGAACCAACCGACCAAAGATGGGCCCAGGAGCCAGCCCAGGAGGCGCGCTCGCGCCTCAGGCGCCCTCGCGCCCATTGTGGGCCCCCTGGGCCTCTGCTTTTGCCGCCAATGTGTAGGCCTTTCAGCTGGCTTCGAATCGGCTGGTCATTTGCCCAAATCGGAGTCCGGATGTATCCGTGGCGCCCAAATTAGTGAGACATGGTCCTGCAGCCCAAGATAGAGTTGGTCTAGGTTTTGGGCTTCCACCTCTCGGGTCCATGCTTGGCATTTTGGACCATGTTCATGGCCCAGATATTATGGTAAGTGGGCCACCTTCTCATATCATAGTTTTTCCTCATGTCTTGGCTCATTTTATGTGTAATTCGTGTATGTCCCGCAAAACAAGGAATCGCACCACACCGTGGAAATAGTTAGAGTAGAGCCCTATTCTAGGTGAAAATTAGTGTTGCCTAGACTAATGTTGGCGGGGTTAGAATTGAGTTAAGACCGCCAACAACTCCCCCACGCTTAGCTCTTTGCTCGTCCTCGAGTAAAGGATGAAGAACTAGGTGGTTGTATTCTTCCAAGAGTTGACCTATTCCGAGCTTCTTCCTGCATTTATGAACATTCATGGTGGCTACCAAGTTATCTTACTGCTATTGAAGGAGAAATAGCTTGAAATCAAGTCAACTCACACTACCCATGCTTTGAGACTCGGGGTTTTAGAATTTTTCACAAAAGTTAGCCTTAGCTCCTCATGTGATACTCTCAAGTCGCTCTTTTTCGTGGCTAGTCCTATCCAGTGTTCTCGATCATCCTACCACTACAGTCGATATGTGGAGTTTTGGGTATGGATGATGAACAGGTCCCAATGTCAAGCCAGTTGGATGTCATGAAGAGAAGGCCATATCCCTAGATGATGCAAGTGCAAGTGCAAGTGTAGAAAATATTTGTGGACTACTGATCATGTTTCTCTCTTGATGAATGAAAGTGCAAGAAGGTATGGACTTTGAAGAACAATTCTAAGACTTGCGTTCTTTCTCTTTTTTTCTTTTTTTTTTTGCTTTTTTTTTCTTTCTTCTCTTTTTTTTTTTTTTTTCTATCTCAAGACCTTGGAGAAAAAGAACTCTTCCTTATTCACGAACCATGCTTTTCTTTGTAGGATTTTCTAAAAACAGTCCATACCTTTTTTGAATGAATGATGGAGAGAGAGAGATGCATGACTTGTTGACAGGAGTATTTTGGTGGAAGAGGGAGAAGATGTGGAAAATATGTGCTCAATTCTCGGTGTAAGAATTTGAGCGTTTTTGGTGGAATGGTGGATGAAATGAGTGCGCGACTTTCACTGTGAGAGTCGGCATATTTATTTGGCGGGCAAATGCTGTGTGCGGCTCTCAATGTGAGAGTCGGCATATTTATTTGGTGGGTGAATGCAATGATCTTGGGGATAAGGCCATCTCTAGCAAGAATCTCAAGACTTGACATCGCTATAAGTGGCTAAACAGGTTTTGTAAGCGTAAGTGTAGATATTTGGCTCTGGTAGGACATAGCACTTATCACACGAGGAGCATTTGCTAAAAAAAGTTTTTGAATTTTTGCATAAAAATACCCAAGTCCATTGCACGAGTTGGTAAGCATCATATCATTCTACTATATCTCACCTGCCAATAACTTAGATAAAACATGGGGTCCCTATTGCACAGGTTGTTCACACAATCAAGATAAGCAAGGAATAAAAAGTATGCAACTCGTTTCTCGATTGGTGAAAATAGGAGATGGAGTTTTGCAAAGTTTTTAGTTTTATAACTTTTTATTTTCAGCAATAAAGAGAATTAGCAGGGAGTGAGAGGGTGCGCAAACTGTGTTTTTGCCGTGTCGAATATTTCTCGCGCATCAAGGAGCAAGGTGCCTCCCCCACACTTGTTTTTGTACTGTCTTTTTCTTAAATGCATACAAAAACAAGTGGAGACAAGACACAATATATAGATATATAACAAAGAAATATTTCATTGATAATCAAGATTGATATAATAGGCAGAATTTAAACCGAATGGAAATCAAAAGATGATTGGATAGGGAAAAAGCGTGTGTGTGTGCCTAATGCTTAGTGATGTGGTTCTTCAAGGGTGAACATGACCCGCAACCATGTAATTCACAATGTTTGCATACCAGGGGTTGGAGTCCGTCACTGCCAATAGCATGTCGTCGCGGAGGAAGTCATTGATGGGCAAATCCTGCATGTTAGTGACTTGCAATCGCGACAAATGATCTCGCTACGATATTCTCTACTCCTTTCTTATCTTTTATTTCTAAATCGAACTCTTGGAGCAAAAGAATCCAATGGATCAAGCGTGGTTTCGCGTCTTTCTTAGTGAGCAAGAATTTTAAGGCAACGTGATCTCGTGTAAATGATCACTTTCGCGCCCACTAAGTAAGACCGAAACTTGTCGATAGCGAATACTATAGCAAGAAGCTCTTTTTCTTGTGGCATAATTGAGCCGAGCTCTGTTAGAGTCTTGCTTGGCATAGGCTATCGCGTGATGCTTTTTATCCTTGGTTTGGCCCAAGACCGCACCAACAGCGTAATCGCTTGCATCACACATGATCTCAAAAGGTAGAGACCAATCGGGAGGTTGGATGATAGGTGCAGAGATGAGTGCTTGTTTGAGAGTGTTAAATGCTTTCAAGCGCTCATCGGTAAACTCAAAGGGAGCATCCTTAGCTAATAGGTTCGTGAGGGGTCTAGAGATTTGCGAAAAGTCTTTGATAAATCTTCTATAGAACCCCGCATGACCTAAGAAGCTACGGATTCCTTTTACGTTTACCGGGGAGGCGCAGCTTGCTTGATAACCTCTATCTTAGCCTTATCTACCTCGATTCCCTCTCGGACACTAAGTGTCCCAGACAATGCCCTCTCGGACCATGAAATGGCACTTTTCCCAATTAAGTACCAAATCTTTGTCCCGACACCTTTGCAAGACCCTATCTAAGTTGTTCGACAATGATCAAAAGTTTTCCCATAGACGGTGAAATCGTCCATGAAAACTTCCATGATTTCTTCGATCATGTCCGAAAAGATAGACATCATGCACCGTTGAAATGACGCGGGTGCATTACACAACCCGAACGACATCCTACGGTACGCGTACGTTCCGTAGGGGCATGTGAAGGTCGTTTTGCTTTGATCATCCGGATGGATGGGAATCGATGATATCCCGAATACCCATCAAGGAAGCAAAAGAAGGAGTGTTTCGCTAACCGTTCCAACATTTCATCAATGAAGGGGAGCGGAAAGTGATCCTTCTTTTGTTGCCTTGTTAAGTTTTCGGTAATCAATGCACATTCGCCAACCGGTGACAATTCGTTGAGGTATGAGTTCGTTTTTAGCGTTCTCAATGACTCGTCATTCCTCCCTTTTTGGGAACCACTTGACCGGGCTAACCCAATCACCGTGTGGTACGGGATAGATTATCCCGGCGTGAAAAAGTTTCAGACTTCCTTTTTCACGACTTCCCGCATCGCATTGTTCAAATTTACGCCGAGGTTCCCGTGAAGGTATGCTAGATGGCTCTATGGGAATGCGATGGGTACGAGCGTTGGACTTATCCCTTTAAGATCGTCTAGGCAATACCCGAAGACCGACTTATGTTTTTCTAGGACGGCTATGAGTTTGGTCGCCTCCTCGTCACTAAGTTGATCACTTATGATGACAGGAGTTTGGGTGTCGCCGTTCAGGAAAACATAGCGTAAGCCTTTGGGTAAGGGCTTAAGCTCAACGGGAGGTCTAGGCGGTTTCTCCCCTATAGGAAGATCGACTGTCTCCCCGAACTCGTCTTTTTCTTCTATAAAGAATTCGGCATCTTTATCTAAAGACGACTCGGGTGACTCAAACATGTCAACCGCTAGAACCTCTACGGGCATACTAGGGGGAGGTTCGGTCACTGAGTTCCTGGCTCTAGTGACTTGAATCGGGAATGTTTCTCTCCCTAGCTTCATGTTAATTTCCCCGTTTTTGACGGATTGTCAAAGAGTGTTTCCGTGGGATGCCCGATAAGTATGTCGAATTCCCGGATGTCAAAGACAATGAAGTCCAGGGCCATTTCGACATCTCCATGGTGGAGTGTCACGTTATGTACAATCCCTAGTCCTTCTTGAACGGAATCGGTGTTCTTAAGGACCGTGTTGTTGGGGTAAATGACTTTACTCCTAGACACGTGAGTGCGTAGGAATAGGACATTATATTTGCCCCAACGGTGGGATTATACAAAACATCCACCCATTCCCGCTAGATTTTGCAGCAGCGGGTAGAAGATGGAACGCGAATCTGAATTACTTCAGACGCGAGCTCACCTTCTGCCAACCATTCCGAGCTCATAACAGAAGTTAATTCTCTAACGGACTCCTTGAGAAAAAAATTCATCAAGGGGTTCGCTAGGAGCGACGGGAATTGGTGGTTTTGCGCGACACTCATATTTCGAGGTGTTTTCCTAAATTTTCAAAAAGCTCATCCTCGAAAGCCGGAAGATCCATGGGTTCTTCCGTCTTGGGTTCTGGTTCGGGAGAGGGTCTCTCTATGGATGGGGAAGGTTCGGCTGATGCCGAAGAGACATCCTCTTTTATTGGCTCGGGTTCTACACGGATGGGTTCTAAGGGAGGAGCATTCTCTTGGATGCGATCCAAGAGAGCTTGCCCTCTTCGGTGGTTTTGTGGCTTTGGAACGACCCTCCGGCAAGCCTACATCGAGTAATAGGGCAGAATTTCTGTCTAATCCTAACCAAAAGTGTTGTAAGAGTACATGGTTAGGAATAGACAGTGTCCGGGGCCCGATCGTGTTAGGATCAAAAAGCGTTCCCAGTGCTGCACCTATGGTTTCGTTCTCTTTTTGTTGGAAGTTGAGCACCTCCTGTCGTAGAGAAGCGACACGAGAAATGGGGTAGAATGTGAAGCAAAAATGCTTACGCAATTCTTCCCAATCTCCGTTTACTTTCCCTACGTTTTGGGTGTACCATTGCTTCACCTTTTCATGGAGGGAAAAGGGAAACAATTTCCACCGCAATGTATCTTGTGACATGCCTGCAATGGTCGTGCATGCACAGAGTTGCTCAAACTCCCGTAGGTGATCATATGGGTTTTCATATTCCAAGCCCGAGAAGGCTTGGTCCCGAACCATGGCTATAAAGCCGTGGCGGAGCTCATACTCGGAAGCCGTGATAGGCTTCGAGGATCGGGGTGTTTGAATGAGCTCGCCCTTCGGAGCGGATAGGTTGTAAATGGTTGGTTGCTCCATGAATATTTTTGTTTTCTAAAATAAAACAAAAGAAGTGGAGCAAAGGTAGGTCAAGGTACACGGGCAATCTAGGTTCAAAGCTAACTCGCGACAACCGTTCCCCGGAACGGCGCCGAAATGCTTGTTGGCGTTTCTTAGCGTGTGCGGCCAAATCCGCAAGCGCACGGAAATCACCGTTATAGCACTTCACCCGGTGAGTAATCGGGTATCGTATTTCTTTCACGAAGAACGGCTTGTGAGTTAATTCTAACCAGAGGTTGCCCAGAGATGGAGTAGGATAGCTTAGGTAATGAGGTTTTCTAGGGTAATGGGCCTAGGAGATGGCTAAACTCGTTGCTAAACTTCTTACTTCGGGCACCGGATCGCACCTGGTCTCGCCAAGTGATGCCGGCTCAGCTCTACGCCGTAGCCGGACGTGGGGGATTACAAGGACGAACAGGGCCGTCACCACCGCCGCCTACCACCTCAACCGTGGACTACGAGGCAAACGAAGGTAGGTCCTAGCCTAGACACCACGTCTATGCCGCTTGCTACAACTCTAGCGGTGGCCGGGAGCTCCCGTCTCTATCGGGGGTCCTCTTACTAGAGCTTCCGTCACGGGACGAACGACGAACCCGCAAGAAGATAACAAGCAAGAATAACTTACTCAAAGGTATTACCGAAAGATAAACACGATGTCTTACTTCAAGTAGCAAGACGCCGTAGAGGTACAAGCGAGGAGGGAGCCGACAAGTCCGACTCCGCCCGTGGAAGACTAGCTTCCCGAGAGCTCTCTTGAAGAGATGCTCTACTCTTGCTCCTCTCTCACTCCTTATTTCTATTCTAGCTAGGCTAGGTAGAGTGGCTCTACTCTCTCTATTGTACACTTGTGGAATGGAGGTATGGTGAAGAGTGAGAACTAAAATGAATAATGAATTGTTCTATGTCTACATTGTGTGGAATGTGTTTGAGAGGAGGGGAATGGCCTCCTTTTATAGGTGGAGAAGAGGGGGCTCCTTGGAAATATGCCATCCCCACATGGAAGGGCCAAAACCGACCTCCATAGGCGGTTTGAGACCTTCCATACCGAAGCACCAAATAAATCAACATCCTCACGTAATCACGAACCGACCGACCAAAGATGGGCCCAGAGCCAGCCTGGAGGCGCGCTGCGCCTCAGGCGCCCTCGCGCCCATTGTGGGCCCCCGGGCCTCTGCTTTTGCCGCCAATGTGTAGGCCTTTCAGCTGGCTTCGAATCGGCCGGTCATTTGCCCAAATCGGAGTCCGGATGTATCCGTGGCGCCCAAATTAGTGAGACATGGTCCCGTAGCCCAAGATAGAGTTGGTCTAGGTTTTGGGCTTCCACCTCTCGGGTCCATGCTTGGCATTTTGGACCATGTTCATGGCCCAGATATTATGGTAAGTGGGCCACCTTCTCATATCATAGTTTTTCCTCATGTCTTGGCTCATTTTATGTGTAATTCGTGTATGTCCCGCAAAACAAGGAATCGACCACACCGTGGAAATAGTTAGAGTAGAGCCCTATTCTAGGTGAAAATTAGTGTTGCCTAGACTAATGTTGGCGGGGTTAGAATTGAGTTAAGGACCGCCAACATCTCCCAAGTTGACAGCGGGCCCAGTGGGCACGTTGGCAACATTGGGGACAGAGAACTCGCGCAGGGACTTGGCCATGGAGTGCGGCGTGGTAGGTGCGACGGTGACTGGTTCAGCTGTCAGCGGAGTAGCAGAAGAGGAAGTGGCACGAACCCTTTTCCTCCTTAGGAGTGCCTCTGGATTTGAATTGTAGTTTTCTGGCAGAGAGAAACCAGTCATGCACTATCTTGTTTTCATCCACAACAGGAGAAAACATAAAAGTTAGCCTGTATAGACATTGTCGTTTCTCATTTTATATTATATGCATATCCATGCTGCTAGATGCTTAACTTCCATGCCTTCGCCGGCAACGGTGCCAGAAATGCTTGTTGGCATTTCTTAGCGCGATTACCAAAAACAGACTTAGAGCCTAATTCTGATAACAGCGCCAGAAACGCATATTGGCATTCCTCGACATAATTACTAGAAACAGATTCTAGCAACTATGCGAGAGTCGCCAAGAGATAGATCACATCCTATTAGAATAAATATCCGCAAGCGCACGGATCTATCGTTGCAGCATTTCACCCGGAAGTATTCAGGGTATCGTTATTTATAATTTCTCAAAGGAAGGCATGGGTAGTTAAGTAATCTAGCATGGGTATGAATACAATATCTAGCATGAAGAGAAACCGACCAATGTGCTATACAGGGGTAAGCATATGGTAGTTTGGATAGTGGACACACACTCAGAGCAATCTCAAAGGAATAAAGGTAAAATAAAGAATAAAGAATAATCTACGCGGAGCAGGCAGGTCCTATATAGTCAATGCTAGAACAGCTAATTCCACATATTATACAAGTCAAGACTCGACTTTAGACTAGGAATATGGGGAGACCGCGGCAACTGGTCTGCCAGTCGATGGCGGCATTTACGAACTCCTACTCAACATGCGAGCGTGGGGGATTACAAGGGACGGACAGGGCTGTCACCACCTGCCGCCTACCACCTCAACCGTGGCATGCCAACATATCCGAAGGTTCCCTCGCATCCGGACACCACGCCCGCATACTAAGGAGCTACCTACATCCCCCTAGGACTCCCACCCTACGGATGGACGAGCTAGGACATAGGCAAACCCGAAGGCACATCGAACCGCTATTCCTCTTCTACAATCTAATCTAAACAGGTAAAACACATGAACGATGAAGAACAATGTAGAACACGATGAACAATCCTCACAAGAACTATGGCCTAGTTCTTGATCATCGAATATATCGTGTACTAGACTATACTCTAGTTCATATGCAAGACTATATAAATGTAATGAGAACTTGACTAAGGAAGAACGCTCCATAGATTTATACAAGAGTGTAGCTTTTCTTCCTGGAGACAAGCTCTCTAAGTAGCTTTGCCTAGCTCCAATGGACTAATGCTAAGACTAAAGAACAAGTGTGAGGTAGTGAGATGGCTCCAAATGGTGTGTGTGTTGATGGGGGGCCTCTCCTCTTCATTTATAGCCCCCTGAAGGCGGTTCGGGGGCAGGGGTGTAAAAACACCAGCGAAACCGCCATGCCCCAGATGGAAGGAGGCAAACCGCCTTGGTCGGGCCCACCTGGCACCAGGGCTGGCGCGCGCGCGCCCCAGGCGCGCTCGCGCCTGGGTGGCGCCGCCCCCTGACCGCCTTTGGCTGGTGGGCCTGGGCTGCCTCCTGGGTTGCATCTGTGATGGTGCTTTTGGCCCATCTCGACCCCAGGTGGCTGGCCTTTGTTCTCTTGCCCTTTTACGCCTTCCGAAAAGCGTACTTTTATTCCGGAAATTCCTGCACTTGGTGTATTTTCTGCAAAACAATATTTTCTCCAAGTACAAGTGGAACTAGGTCAATAGTAAAGATATATGTGCAATAAAATATTTATTTCTCCTAAAATGATCTATAATTGGCGGGTAAAAATCGAAGTTAAGGACCGCCAACACCCATCGGCCACAAAATTAAAAAGAATGGGGACAGGGGTCACCTTTGCCTAACCCCCTTGTAGCTTTTAATATAACTTCCAGTCCAGATTATTAAGCTTCACACTAACAGTCCCTCCGATACAACTTGTTTTATCCAATCACACCAAAGTTTTGAGAAGCCTCTAGCCTTCAGACAACAAAAGGAAGTTCCAGTTGGCTTTATCATAAGCTTTCTCAAAGTCCAACTTAAGGACTATGCCTCGTTTGCTTTCTAATTTTGGTTTCATGTAAAGTTTCATGTAAAACCATAACCCCACTCATTATATTTTTGCCTTTCATGAAAGCAGTTTGGTTCGGTGAATAAGTCTTTCAGCCACCTTCTCCAATCTTAATGTTAGAGTCTTGGTTATCAGTTTATACAAACAGTTCAAGAGGCATATAGGCCTATATTGCTGTATCTTAGAAGCATCAGCCACTTTAGGAAAAAGGGTGATGATGACATTGTTTAACCTGCAGATTTCCACCTTTCCTTTATGAAAGTCATCAAACAACCCTATATTGTCCTGTTTTATAAAATCCCAGCAGGTTTGATAGAATTCTACAGGTATCTTATCAGGGCCAGGAGCCTTATTCTTTTCCATTTGGAAAAGGGCTTCTTTAATTTCATTTTCAGAGAAAGGACAACACAAGGTCTCATTCTCTTCATCAGTGACTTTTACACAATTCCCCAAATATCATCACTCAGACTTATATTATGATTAGTTGATGCACCAAATAACTCAGAGTAGTACTTGGTAGCATGTTTTAAAAGATTATCATTTCCTTCAATCAAAACCCCTTCATCCTCCAGAGCAATGATATTATTTTTCCTTTGCCTCCCATTGGCAATTCTGTGAAAATATTTAGTATTATTATCCCCTTTGAGTAACCATTCCTCATGACACCTATTATGCCAATATGTCTCTTCCCGATCCAGGAGAGATAGATTTTCCTTTACTAGAGATACCTTTTTAATCATTTGTTGAGGATCTAGCCCTACGTATTCCTCCAATTGCTCAAGTTCCCCAATTTCCCGGCTTAATTCCCTTCTTTTTTCCTAAGCTCCCCTTGAGATTAAATCCCCAACCTTTAAAATATTGTTTGAACAATTTTAGTTTCTGTTGAATTCTATCCAAATGGGATTCAGCCCTACTGAAAGTCCCTAGTTTGGTTTTGGCTAATTGATGAAACCTAGGACTAACCTTGTTTATCTAAGTGGTTGATTTAGAGAAAGGTTGTCCTTATGATGAGCATATTGAATATGAAGCATGACACGTGTCATGTGATCAAAGATGAAGATCAAGATGATGCTTGGCTCCATTGACCGGTGTTGAAGGTGAAGGGCTAGTCAAGGCTTCGAGTGAAGGACCATGCGATGGTGAAGCTCGGGCAAGACTAGGCGCCGATGGACCGATGCACGGTGAAGGGCAAGTAAAGTCGAGGTCGATGGATCGAGACGGTCACATGATGGTGTGAAGCGTTCATATCATTTGGAGGAACAAAATGGGCTCAAGGCAAAGGTATAACCGATAGGGCCATTTTGTTTTGCACTCAAGACACCATAGAGGGTGTGAGTGGTTTAGGTTCGATAGCCGCACTATTAAGAGGGGAAGTCTTATCGGCTATTCGACGCACGGGTGCCACTAGGTGAATTCATGAAGTGCATTGCATGTAGGGCCTAGTGAGCTAACCTAACCTTTGGGAAATGTTTGTGAAAAGCTAACACACAAGCACATGGAGATGTACACTTGGTGGTGTTGGCACATTTACAAAGGTGGCGTTTGGGCGCGCTGTGGTTTGCAGGGTAGAGATGGGTTTGGGTCCCTCTCTTCCTCCCGCCGAGCCTGTGAGGCGGGATTCGGCGCTTTCGGGAAAAATGGATGCATATTTTCTATTGCGCCGGATGCAAAATTTGGTTGAAATCATGCTATCTCCGTTGTTCAAGTTGGTATACTTGTTGGATAGCATGACGGAGAAGTTGGCGTCACGACGGGCTGAAAAACGAAGCTTTCAGAGCGCCGGACGCGCAGGCTTTGGCGCGGACGCGTCCCGGCGCGTGTTAGCTTGGATCAGTTGGTGGCTCCGCGTTGCTGAGCGCCGGACGCGCGACGGACGCGGGCGTCGGACGCGGCGTGCTCACTGTGCAGCGTCCGGCGCATGCTGAGTCTTGGCGTGGTGCTGGCCGGGCGAAGCCGGGGCGGCGGACGCCGGCCGTGTGTCCGGCGGCCGGCGGACGCGACCAAACTTTGAGTTTCGGCCGGCCTGTCGGACGCTGGCGCGGACGCGCGTTGGCGAGCGCGGACGCCGACGTGGCGGCACGCGGTTGGCGCGGCGCCAACGGGGTCGTCCGGGGCGCGCGCGCGGGAAGCGCCGGACGCTGTCCGGCGGCCTGCGGCGGACGCGTCCGGCGCAGTGAATTTGCGCCCCCGAGGGGGTAACGGCTAGTTTGAAGTGTTGGGTCTATAAATAGATGGGAGGCCGGGCTTGGCTCTCCCAACTCATTCATTCATCCTTTGAGCTGAAGAAACACTCTCCCTCTCATCTCTCTTGCTTGATTGTGAATCCAAAGTGAGATTGAGAGATCACCTAGTGCATTGCATTGCTTGAGGGCATCTAGTGGCACTTGTGGGTGGTTTAGCCGGTGGATTTCTTGTTACTCTTGGAGAGTACCGCTCCTAGCCGGCTTGGAGATTGTTGGGAGGCATTGGCAAGAGAAGGTGATTGTTCTTGGCCACCTCCGGTTGATTGTGAGAGGTTTGAGCTCACCTCGTGGGGATCACGAAGAGCATCCTAGTGGATTGCGCGTGTCGTTGAGTACCTCGCTTGAGAGTGGTGTCTTGCGGTGCCTTGCGGGGCGAGCCTTGAGGGGCTAGTGACTTGAGGGTCACACCGAAGAACCATCTAGGTGTTGGTCGACACAACCGGTGACTAGCTTGGCGGTGCCCAAGTGAACACCGGGTGAACAAAAACAATTGTGTTCATCTTTGTTCCCGGTGATTGGTCTCCGATTGTGTGTTGCCGATTGATTGATTGTTCATCTCTTGGTGATTGACAACCTCGACTCTACGCGTTGGTATAACAAGCTCCTACCCTCTCTTGTATTACTTCGTTTACATTCTTGTGTAGACTAAATCCCGTGGGTAGAATTGCTTGTGTGGTCGGTCGGGAACCACTTCTTGTGTAGACTAAATCCCGTGGGTAGAACTCTTGATCACTAGTGGTAGCTATTGTGTGTGCTAGTGATCACCTACTAGAATTGTTTGGATAGGAGGCTTGCAACATCTAGTAGGCTAAGCAAAACTTGCTTTCCGCCGTTTGTGTATCTAACTAAGTTTGCTTAGTGAGTTTGTAGAAATTTTTTATAGGCTATTCACCCCCCCTCTAGCCATCTAGGACCTTACACCTACAGGGTTTCTTCCAAATCTTTTTTACTGCCGGAATGAAGTCTTTATTAGTAAGCCAACTAAGTTCAAATTTGGCACTTTGGACCGCGAGTCAACCGTGGATTCCCCTCTTGATAGTCGGTTGCGATCCTAAACGTGATCACACTCTCTATAGTGTCTCGATCACCGAAAAGGAAAACCCTATCTCTTGATACCTTTGCCTTGAGCCTCGAAGCTTGATCATCACCAAGTCCAAGTCCATCATCGAAGTCCTAGGCATCCCACCATGTTGCTATCTTGTCTAGTCATGCTTAGAGCAAATCATTAGCAACATTGAGTGTCATTAATTACAAAAACAAACCGGAGCTTTCACTACCTCCCTTGGATATGATCATAGATGCCGAAACAAACTTCGGGCAGGTAATCTTCAGAGAGATTTTTTAACAACTTGTTGGACCATATGGGCCTCCAGAAATGCAGTCATCTTCGACAATGCCCAGATCAACATCAACCTTTGGAAGAGGCGGTTCAAGGAAGTGCTTGACTTAGTTTGCACTAAGGCCAAGCCAAGCAGAAAACAATTACTCATTGCTTGGAGAGATAGCTATAATGTATAAGCTTATGTTTTTTCTTTTTTGGGCTTGTGGTCTTGTAACCCCAGTTGTACCTTTTATTTTTTTCATTTAATTGAAATGAAAAAAAATAGGTAGGGGGCTCCCCTGTTGACCCTTTTAAAAAAGTGGACTAGCATTTGAGAATTTATTACCCCAGTTTGTGTAATTATTTTCCACTTTGTTGCCTAAAATTCACAAACTGGACTAGCATTTGAGAAAAGTGGATAATAAATTGTCAACACTTCTTTGCTTTTTTGGCAACAAAGTGAAACCTAGCCTCTCTATCCTAATAATGCGCAAGGATTACAACCACCATAGCTACAGCCAAGTTATTCCTTCGTTCTCTCCAAATGACAACTTTTCTTCACATTGTATCGCATCATGAACTACATACACTTTCAAGAAGTTTTCTCTTACTTTAGCTGTAGTTTTATAATAGTTTAGCGCTTGCTTCCATCCTGACAGTCGTCGCCTTTCCTCCATATCTGGCTTTCAAGAAGCAAGGGTTTATATGATTCTAGCTATACTTTTGCTTAGCTCACCTCAAAATCCCATTTAGATCCTTACAAATGAAATTCATTCCAAAATTCAGAGTTTAGGCACAAATTCAACAGGTTGGCGTGTCCATCTAGAGATGTATTTGTGTGTGTTGATTGTCGAGCCTGACTGTAAGCTCGTAGGTTAAGCTGGTTCGCTTGAGTGTTTGTTGGGCTTGAAATTACACAAAGCTAGACGCATTTATTCACCATTATCATCAATTTTCTCTACACAGCATGCCACCTCACAGTACATCATACATACATCACTGAATCATGAAAGAGTGAAACCCTGTCACTGAATCTGAAACCCAGCCAGCCACATAACCTTGCTCTTTCTTCAGCATCATCAATGCACATGGGTCCGAGTATCCATGAGGTCAGCACGAAGGTAATCAACGTCATCGGTTATCGGCGTAGTAGAGAGCTCCTTGATTGCAGATTGCATTGTCGGGCGGTTCGCTGGGTTGGGATCCAAGCACTGGAGAGCCACCATGAGGAGCACAAAGATTTCTCTTGATTCGGCTTGAGGGAGCGGGAGCCGGGTGTCCAACAGATCCTCAAGCGACGTGCTTTTCTTGTCTGTGCAGAAAAGAGCAGAAAGGAGATCACCGGGATGGGATCCCATGAACAGCTCAAGAACCACCACGCCGAAGCTGTAGATGTCGCATTTCTCTGTCACCCTCGTCATGTATGCAAGCTCTGTGGTATCAAAGAGTTCAGTCATCGCGAAGTAAATGTCTGCGTCATTGTACGCCTCACTTAAGATATACATTATTATTTTTCGATAAATTAATAATACTAAAATTATTGGTACAATATGTTTCGACAAGTAGCCGATAGCGCAACCCAAAGTTAATTTACTTTCAAAGAATAAAAATTCAACCCAGGACCACCTTTCAGCACTACAAAATTTCTACTTAGTCACACCATAGTCCACTAGGAGTCAATAATCATGTGTGACGCAAAAGGAAGCTACATGACACAGAAAGAATAATAAGTCGAAACCGAACAAAAAAATTATTTACCTGGTGCAAGGTACCCAGTTGTCCCAGCAAGCCTTGTACAACTTGATGCATCAGAGTTCAATATTTTAGCTAAGCCAAAGTCTGATACACAGGCCCTGAACTCCTTATCAACCAAAATGTTATTTCCTGTTATATCTCGGTGGACTATTGGAGTTGAACAATCATGGTGCAAG